>SJJU01001615.1:0-42672 GCA_012932125.1 Conopomorpha cramerella | reverse complement strand
CAAAAACAATTACCACACATACATTATAATCGCTTGGTATGTAGGTTCCTAGAGTTGTTTTGGTTTCGCTAAAAAAGGAGTTTCCAAGATCCAGGGTACACTCTAGGTATACTGTTACAATCTGTAAACTTGTGGTGTGGTTAAATGTACCTCTATTTTTTTATATCCATAATTTTGCGTAATGTCCCGTCGTTTCCATCAGCATATTAAAATCTAATTAAAAAATAAGTTTGTAAAACTATATACAAATTTATCGCAATTAAGGATTGTCTTTTTAAAATTTCGTGGGCACACCAACGGTGTAGAAGCGATACCACAGGCGATGGTATCTCAGTATCGTCTACATTCAATCCGCGACCGCAGGCCTTTCTACCGACCGCAGGCATGGAGCTATGATATCCTCTTATGTCTTGTTGCTTGCGTACACACACTTAAATTCATAATCTCAAGAATATGTGGCGTTAAATGTACCAAAACGTTTTGGGTACTGATCTGTTTAATGACCTAATAATTATTTACTGAACTAGTTACAATATTGACGCATGATTAACTGTGTTTCCCTGATATCCTATGTGAATTCTATCCTCCTTAGGGAATGAATTTTAGAAATCTTTTCTTATCTCACGTAAAATTATAAAAGGAACCCCTGTGTAAAAAAATCAGAATCTAGGGTCAAGGGTATGTGCTGGGCCTTAATGAGTTTATGGAATAAACTGCGGCCAACTCCGGCGGGGTACATCCCAGTCATAAGTTCGCTCATGCAAGTTAGGTAACCACTAGGCTTTAAGGATAAGCGTTAGGCACAAGAAAAACTGACATTACCTAAAAAGTGATCGAAGAGATATCTGTTTACTTCAAAATTTTACCCTAAAAATTACCTTGTACTCTAATTCTAATTTCAAAAAGGATATTTTGGTTCGTTGTATTGTAATTTCAAGATGGCAGTGAATAAGAAATCAAAGTATAGTTTTGTCGAAAATTCATCCCAGACTGACAGAGGTGATCACTTTGCAATCACTGCAGATCAATCATTGATTTTATTCCGTTGATAAAAAGTTATGCGTTCTGCATATCGAAAGGTGTGCTCAAATACCGCTGGAAACAGATACAATCTACTGATAGGTAGCCCAACGTCAACTCACTGTTACAGTGTCAGATGGCTGACGGATCTTTATATCTTCGATAGTCTTTTGTTATTTGTTGCGTCGATATAAAAAAAAATAGTCCGTCGATCAATACGATGGTATCGCATTGAATCTTTTGAACTGCATTCCTACCTCAATGCCGGAAAACCATAAGATGAAATCTGAATGGGTTTGATCGCGGCTAAGTACTCTTTGTATACAGTTTCATCTGTTATTCTCTATAGCTTTTGCATGCGCTTATTAAATAACTGGTAGCCCTTTATGCTCGTAAATTGTATGTGTATTGCGGTTCCTGATGCCACGTTTTGGATATTACTATGATCTATGGAAATTGATTTGTATTACTTCAAAGCAGGCGTTTATACAAATTTTTGATACATTTTTTCTGGGAATACCTTAACTTCTTCCTCTTACGTATGTAACTTCACGCCATGTTATTTTTTTATCTTATGTTCTCTTTCCTGTCACTGTACAACATGTTTATTTAGATTATAAAACGGTATAAAAATAAGAGCATCTGAAGACCTGAGCTCTTGCAATAATTAATTAAATCAAAATTTAATTAATTTAGGTCTCAACTTTTTGTATACGACTTAATGGGAATACAAAACACTTTTAAATATTTTTCGCACTATATTTATATAATACGAGAACTAAGCTAGATGTTTTCTAGGCTAATAGTTCTCCTGATTACCCATTGCATGTCATATATATTTTTTCTTTACACATGTTGCAATCAACATGTGTAAAGAAAAAATATATAAAAACCTTAATATCATTTAAAACGCAGTCTCGCCTTCGATATAATAATTTTACCTTTGAAAACAGTTACTGTACGAGCGAATTATCAGCTACTGCAATTTCTCAAGCCACGTAAATGAAGACGGAGTAATTTGTAGCAATAAAGGTAATTCTAAGGGTCCCTGCTATAGCCGTAGACACTTTAAGGTAAACAGTTTATTTACTACGTGAGCTCTCGTGATCTTGTAAGCCTATGTTTTGTGAAGCTCACCTTAAACTGGATGCGCAAAGTTTCGGACGCCAGTGCTGCCGTACAACGTTCTTTAAGAGAAATATTATTTAATAACATGCTAGGTTAAACCACTCACACTTGGACATCGTTTAGGAAGTTACGATGCATTTTACGACACAATTAGTTTATTCATTAGCTATGTTTTGCCGGCAAAATATTCATTATCTACAATCTGAGATGTACAGATAATTTGTGAATGAATGTTGCTGATCGAGTAGTTAGCTAAGTCTCACTACTTGGTTAGTGTAAAATACACTCTTTTTTGTGGTGTTAAAGTAACAAATTAATTTGGCACCCGTCATAATTTGTTCAACATCAAAACCGCCTTTATTCTGGACATATAAAGGTTGACTTTTGATTAGCACCGAACTAAATTTGCCGAACAACTGAGACTGTTGCTTTGAACCGTTTGCTTAAATACTATATTTCTTATATATATCGCGTTCTTGTCGATGATATTCGATTGCAAAGTTTTCGTAACTCTTGTTAAATGTAACATTTAAACATAAATTACAATAAAATACTTAGTGTTTATCACATCATCGTCTACAATTTAAAGGTGAGAGAAAGGTGATTAAAATAACTTTATGAAACATCTAAAATTTACCACATCCTGTATTCAAGTGAGCCTCAATTAAGGAGTATTTTTGTTTAATTCTTTCTTAAAAAATAAGCACTAATTTCTTATAGGTATCCTTTCTTATAGGGTCCTTTGGGCAACTTGGAGAAAAATATCACGTACAAAAATGTGTGTTAACAAATTTAATTTGAGGAACCTAACGATAGGTGAAACTAGTAGCCAAACTGTAACAAAACATTTGGGATTAGTTTTCCTTTTTTATGATGGAGTCACTTTTAGTATTTTTTTAATGATTGCTGCTTTTCATTTTTGTATTGATAATGAGTTAGGATTATTTACCGCTTCCTATACAAAATATGTATATTTTATCTTGATAAAAAAATTATCCTACCTAGTTATATAATCTTTTATCTGTTTACAAATAATTTTTGTACTAACTAGAAATACTGTACTGAATATTTCTACTTATTATTTAATATCCTACCACGATTCAGCAAACACAGAAAATTCATGAAACAAATTACTTGGGTTCGTCAGAAAACTATTAATTCTAGTGATTAATACAACTCGAGTACCAATTATTACGTATTTATCTGTACGCTCGGGGACACGTTTAATATTCTTGCTCGTGGAATAATAAAATTGGACTACTTTACCTTTAAATTATTTGGAATAAGTGCAAAAAATACATTGGCTCTGAAACATTAACTTGCGAAAGAAAAATACACAGCGTACATCATACTGATATCATAAATCCAAAAAAACTGAACAAATTTCAGTGTAACCTTATAGTTAGTATATCGAAATAACACTTATACTAATCTTATTCCCACTTTCCCACGGGACATGTATAAACTGACGGTAATACAGGCGGGATACCTCTAGTAATATTTCTTCTTAACATCAGCCACATAACGTCCACTGCTGGACGAGAGCCTCCCCCAATAAATTCCATGATCATATGGAGAGAAATGCTAATAATCATCACGCTTGGCAGGCGGTTTCGCGATCGCAGTGGTGTTGTGGTATAACTATATATAGAGAGCGCTGCTGCCCGTCCCTCGTTCCCGTCCCACGACGGGAATGGGAGGTTTTCTTACAGGTGGCTTATTACAGTTCTAAGAAATGTCAATAGATGCCACCTAGATGCTACCTATATAGACAGGGTTGTCATTTCATATTTTTATTTTTTGTTGACAATTCTAAAATGAGTTTCTCCTTAAGACCATGTCCGATTAGCGCCATCTGTGAGATGTTTTGGTACTACTTTTGACATATTTGAAGCTATCCGAAAACATCTCATTGTTGGGCTGGGGTGGGGTGACACATGTATTCTATTCACCGCCACCGCACGGCTAACAACGTAACTTCAACGTGACGATCTCGCCACATACGGTAGTGAGCTACATTATATCGCGTGACAACACATCATTATGAAGCGACGATTTGACGTCGCCCGAAATTAGTTTGTGACCCGCGGGCTCGACGCTTTTGACCCGCGGCGAGCCAACGTGCGCTCTCGCAACTATAATATTGATTCTCCACGCTGACCCACATCTGGGACAAGTTGCCCGGCCATAATAACTGGTTCAGTAGGTGCTATACTTATCTTAGTAGCGAAGCGAAAAGAAAAAAAAAACGAAGAGGAATACGCAAGGCGAGGTAAAAAAAAGCTCGCTAAACTAAGTAAGAGATGTGTACAATAGTAATTATGTTGTTAACTTAATTAGAGAGTACTTTTCAAATTAAGAAAAACGTTTTAGTAGAAACCCTTGCGCGGGTTTCGAGTATTTAGTTGATTTGGTTAGTGGTAATAACATGTTTTATAAAACGTTTAGTAGGTAGGTGTGTTCTGCTCGGAAATGTAAAAGCGATTCTTGCTACCTTGTGTGTAGATACATAGCTTATCTATTGGAAGCTAGTTTAGAGATGTAGATGCCTTTATAAGGGATTTTTGGAAAAACACATTTTGCGATTTTGACATTATACATTCTTGTAATTAATTATGTTATTGCTCTTGTTAGTTCTCTATAAATTCAACAAAAAACAGCCAAATAATATGTTGTCTTCACTAAGATCGTTGGCATGAGTTTATGTGCGAAATTATTAGTTTTTATAAGAAAAGTATAATATTGTGTAAGTGACGTCATACATTATCGACACTTTACTTAGATGGGTAATTTTGACACTTGATTCGAAATAACCTCAAACTGACACATCTTAAAGGTGCTTAAATGACTTCTTCTGAAGAATGTGAACTTATGAATTGGACAAGATAATGGCGTGGTAGGTACCTATTATCTGGAATAGTTGGCCCCATGGTCACCAAAATTACCTGAACTTTGTTCTATTGGTATGCTTATATTGAATTAGATCATAATATGCTGGTTCATCAGAATCCCCAGTCACCAGCCTATTTTAATTGTGTGAAATTATTTTGAATGGAATTCACGTAGTAAAGATGGTGCTGTGAACCCTTTCCTGCTCTGTTCTGTTATTTTGCCATAGAAAATTTTGTGTGAAAAATATACAATAAGTTTCACAATAAAGGCTTTTAAAAGGCTGCTATTAATGGAAACTGTGATAAACTGTTAAGTTATTTGCTCGAAGGGCTCCCGAGTGGTAATTTTAAATTGAAAGCTGTTTCACAATGTTGTGAGGCAAGCTAATATTGGAGCAGACTCAAAAACAGAGAGAACAATTTTATTTACACAATGTGTTATAGTAAAATTTTCGTCATTGTTGGTTATTTTAATTACGTTCCCGTGTTGTTGGAATCCCATGAGGCCTATTTATTTTATTACACCTTATTGTATTGTAGGGTTTAAATTGACATACATAAGTAAGAAACAAGTTACTTGAGTAGAATAGAAGATAAGAATAGACCTCGTTATCTATAAATAATAATATATATTGGTGGCAACTGTGTATTTTAGTGATGTGGTAACGTATCTGAAAATATCTTGAATATTTATTTTGTTAAGTAAATAAAGTTATTTAATTACAGTATCAACCTCATCGCTAAAAACAGATGCCATCAAAATGCTATATAAATAACGGAGTTTAGGGATGAATGCCTCTGAGGAAGTGTCCTGAGAGGCATTCATCCCTGAAGCCAGAAGTGTCTGGCCTGCCAAATTGGTCTTTGGTGGGCAAGCGCTGCGGAGTAGAGCGCACTCCAACTAAACGGTGACATTGACAGCCAGGTCAGTTAAAAATTGTATGGAATAGAAGATGTCACAAGTATAAGTCTGAGGTTTGACTGACTCTACTAAGCTGGCCCAATATGGTGGATGACATGTTTTTAACATCGCGTTTTCCTAAAATTACGTATTATAATACTTGTCTCCTACAAGATTTCATTACACGAAAACTGGGAGCGGTAAATTCTAAAATAATGTATAATAATGCTGCAGGCATGTTGAATTTGTTGTACCGTATTCACGTCGTCTATTAAACTTTGACGTAGCTCTACGACACCCTATTTTAATCCCACTACGTACTTTTGTAACCTAACAAATTGTTAAGATTGAACATCAAGCATATTACGCTACGAGAATCGCTCCTCACATACGGACAGGTTGAGGTATGCATTGTTAAGTTAAGGCTGAGCTCGTATTATAAGTCAATTGTTACTGAGTAAAGATCAACATACAGGTGCGTTATACTCAAGTTACCTGGATACTCCCAGTAACCCAAGTTATTATAATAAACGTGGAGTTTCCCTGGGTCCAACACGGCCTGACCCCGGCTCGATTAGCTCAGCTGCTACTAACTTTGGTGAAATGGGGCATTTAGTGCCCCACATGTGAGAGTAGAGACAATTTTGTGTCCTCTCTAAATGATACATTGTAAAGCGTTTGTAAATGCTTTAGAAAGGGTTTTTCGAATAATTATGGATACAAAAATAATGATACTTCACAACATAGAAAAAACTGACTGATAAATGACAAAAGGCTTTAGTATAAAGTCGGAATGGACGTTTACTTTTATTTTTCAAGTGTCATATCATAAATTACTTTTATCAAGATTAGTGTAGGTATTATTACTGTTTAACTGTACTTATAACGACAAAATAAATAATGTGTGTGACTTGATTTTGACTTGCAGTTTTCATTAATGTTTAGATCGTTACGACAACGAGGGGAAGCTATTTGGTAAAGAACATACGTTTAATTTATTAAATGGTATTGGAAGATATTATGGAGTATATAGAGCTGCATAAAAGGTTTTCATAAAAGCGAATAGTGAAACGAGCAGAAACGATACTTATAAGAAGAGTAAAGTCAAAAATACATTACCTATAAGTGCTTGGATGTGATAGCTCGGTATAATCTCATTTGCGGTAGTCAGCTTGGCGGCGTCGCAACACTGTAACAAACAATTATACAAGTTAGAGCGTAATGATTATCTTGGAATTTACTATTTACTTTGTTATTCAACTGAAAGATATTCTTACATCGATCGACTTGTATAAAAATGATGCATAATCTATCATTCAACTGAAGAACATTTTTTTTGATGTGGCAGTTTTCTATGTAAATGTTATTATTAATAAGTAAGTTAGAATGATTTTGAGGTGTGTCATACAAACGACATGAACTTGACAATGATATTATTTTCACAGTCATTTTCAACAACGAAGGCAAAACGTAATAAATCAATGCATGCATAAAACTGAATATTCGTACAAACAGTAAATGTCAGTCGCGAACTGTCGATAAATTTTCATGAATAAAGACCCTGTCAACGTAAATTTCCTAACTCAACGGACATTTCCCAACGAAGAATTCGCTGGTGCAATTATTTTCTTTGTTATCGAATTACAAAATTGTACGAGAAATTAGTCGCATCGTGACGTTGCCAAGATAAATAAAATTTGCACTGCACATTGGTATAAAACCAAACTATTCTGAGCTCTATTGTAAAAGTGTATAGACTGCGATTCGTTCAGCTTATTTTAGGAACGTAAAGCTTTATAACGCCGTGTCAGTATCCGAAGGAAATCAACCGAAGAAATCAATTGTTCAACCTTCCGACCTCTTGCTAAAGAATTTACAACTATTTCTTACTATAAAGTGGGCACTTGCCGACGATCGATCGTGATTCATCATTTGTTTCAACAAAACTGGGGTTCCTTAAACCGATGAACATAAATTTGTACGTGGGTGTTTAAGTACCTATGTTGCAAAACACACGTAAATAGTTCCTAGTGATTGTTTATAGCTTTGTCGTGTAGGTCTTACTTTATTGAAATATACCGTAATAATATTAGTTTTGATGAAAGAAATAATACAAGTTTTTTTAAAGGGACAAGTTGCGGTACTTTTAGAATAATTAATATTTAACATACTATTACTATACTCAGGATTATCTGAACTGTGAAAAAAGTTTAGTATTTAAATTTTTAAGTAAATCCGTAGCAGATTGTGGATTGACATTTGCTTACAAATATTGAGTAAACGGCGAACTAAGTCATTTTTCTACAATCAAGATCTTAAGACACAGTTACGCATTAGCTATAGTCATTATAAAAACCTTGGTACTGATTATTTATGACCATGAAATTGGTCTATTTGTATATCTATTTTTCGCTACAGCGATTTTCTATATGAAAGAGACGTACATATTCTTGTTGATATAGGTATATTACTTAACTAACCGGAACCTAGAATCACAAATCATCACCCTGTCAACTGACTTAGTATAGGAATTTTAATGCCGCCATCTTTAAAGTTGCGTCAGTAAAAAAGGTAAAATTTTATGTGTATTTTTTTACGATCACTCACACTTTTCAGTTACGTGGGCGAATATGAAATATTATTTGACTGTTGCAGGGTTAATAAACATTATACTGCGTTATCTTTACGACTAATAAGTATGATGCAAAAAGTTATAGGTTTCTTTTCTGGGTTGTTTCATATTTTGCGTTTCGCATGTTTGTATTTATTTGTCATTTTGTGTATTATCTTTAGGGTCGATCGTACGGATTGGCCACACAGGACGATAAACGCATAAAATAACTATTACAACGAAAATGTTGAGTGTAGTACCCTAAGTAAATACGTGGAATTACTTCGCAATCACAGAGCAATTGCTGGTAGGTGAAAAGTGCAGACCACCATCAAAGTTTTCATAACAGGTGACTCTGCGTCGATTAAGATGACATGCGTGCCAACGGGCACACTGCGACTGACGCCGAGGACCGCGCGAATTGGACAAGAAAGTGTCAGAAAGCTAACCCCGGACCCGCATGTGAAAGCGTGACGAAACGAATGTAGAAGAAGAAGACTAGGGACAAAGATATATGGCCGAAAATGTATACTAGTGTATTAGTAAAACACTCATTTTTAATTAAACACTCGGCAGACATGTTGAGCATAATATATATTGGCAAATATATTTATTATTATGCAAAGGCTTATTTATGAAAGAAAAAAAAGGGGAATTTATATGTGAACAGCCAATACACTTAAACATATTATTTCTAAGCTACACGAAAAAAAAACTAACAGCTACTTTATTGTGGAATTATTGATCATATACCCTATGCTCAATAATTCCACTAATTAATTATTTAGTAATTACTTAAGCTATATATAAGGTATATATATATAGCTTAAGTAATTACAGGACAGTCACGTGTGTAATAGGACGTTAGCTTTGTATGTAGTTTTAACAACGATCATTATTCGTGGAAAAGACATCAACGCGTTTAACGCGTGTGTCTGTCGCTTGTAGATTTTGATACTTTGGTTCTAGTCGAAATTCAGATTTCTTTCCCTATGTAAATGTTAGAATGAGATATCATAATAAGTTAACATTAGAATTAGAGTTTAGCGTAGGGTAATAGAGTTCTGTTGTAAAGATAGACTGCATAAAATGATTCTGTTACGTTTTCTTTTTGTAACAAAAATGATTCATGTGACTAATTAAATTAATACACTCCTCTTAATCTGGCAGAGGGGTAGGTAGAAATACTTGCTTTAAAAACTACCTCCTGTTCCCCATGCTGTGTTTAAAGTCAATACAGTTATATCAAACTTTCTTTATACTGCTCGGTCACTCATATGTCAATCAATATTTACATTTATCTAGATAGATAATACAGCCGGGTAAGCAATAACACATGTAAAGTATTATTTATATCTAGATTTTAGTGCTTATTAAATTTTATTAGTCTGATAAAAGCATCAATGCGGATGGCACAACAAACTACTGTGTTTTGGAAAGGAACAGCGATGAATCATTATTCTATATTAATATCTCATACTTATACAGGGTGGGGCCTTTAATACGAGCAAAACATACAATAGTAATTATATTGGCGCTAGTTCAATTAAATATCAGTGAAGAACGTTTAAAAAAAAGGAACGTGACATTTCTTTAGAGAAGACCTGTTTTTTTAATCGATTTTGAACATCGATAACTACTATGATATGATTGACTGAAAATTGTATTTTGGTATCGAGTTTCTAAGATTTTGCTACTGTTTTGCACTCCACCCTGTATAACTCTGGCCATCCATTAGTGATTTTTGCGTAGCCATAATTAACTACATACACAGATTCGGTAATAAAATTGAATAGCACATTCGTCATACCAAGTGAAATTACGATTATGTCAAATAATGATTTCACGATGTACAAAATGATACATCATAAATTTTTACGACTTTTAATGCATACACATTTTGTAGGACAGTTGTTAAATCCATTGAGCGGATCGTGAGAAACTGAGAACTGTATGTTTTGTATTCATGTCTCACTAATTCGGTCGTTAATTTAAAATATACCTTCACGGGTGGTATTAAAGTCTATACTCTTCTTTACTAAGTTATAAACAAGCGTTTGACCACCATCCTGCCTGATCTTCTTCTTCTTCTTTTCGAGTCGACAGCGTTGTGATGTTAAGCAACGATATGTTTGATCATGTAGCACACTTGTGTATTAGGTTGATAGTATTAATAATTATATAGTATAAAACAAAGTTTTTTTTTAATTTATTTTTTAAAACAAAGTCACTTCCCGCTGTCTATCCCTATGTATGCTTATATCTTTAAATCTACGCAACAGATTTTAATGCGGTCTTCTTCACTAGGTAGTGATTCTTGGGAAAGGTTTATATGTATAATATATGCATATAATAGTACGTTAACACTGATGTAATGTATATTGGCAAAACAACGTTTCCGGGTCAGCTAGTATCTTATAATATGAAAATTTTATGTACTACAGAAAACTAGATAAATGATTGTTCGCTACTGTACTACGATTAAAAAAAATAAACATACTTCAAAACAAGACTGGTACAGGTTCTGATAATTATGATAATTCGATGTTCAGTGACAACTGCGTCTACAATTTTATCAAACTCGCGGCGTGGTAACGACGGCACAATCTAATGAAATGTCAATGTAATTTGTGAGTGCTACTGTTAAAATACGATATAACATTTGACTGTGACATTATGTACTGTAAGTAGTATGATCAGCTTTAGATGTTCATCTGAGGCTAGAAATGACGAAGTAATTTCTTTCCACTGAGGAAGAACTAATGTGAAAACAATTAATAGCTTAGCTTGTCTTAGTCCTGCGATTTAATCGAAGTATTTTTAGTTTATATCGTACTGTGGTATCATGGAAGACAGCATAACTTCTTAAAGGCGAAGAGGTTATTCAAAGCTGTCCTATATATTTTTTAACAAACAGACAAACAGTTAATTCCATTTCATAATGTTAGTGTTGTAACTTATTGTCAAATTCGTAGTAGATCTTCACGTGTCATATTTTTTTCTATCTTATCTGAAAACCTAATCGAATCACTTATAAAATCTTTCCATAAGGAAGTTTTCGAGATACAAGGACGGATAATCTGGTGCAAAACTATAACACTTAACCACAGTCGTAATTAAGTGGTTGACATTTTGCATCGCAACATGTACGTATGCACTGATTTGGCCGATTTCATTGGCGTAAATATACGTACAGTGAGCTCGCGTTGCATTCATTTCATATAGAGAAAAGGATCATCTTAAAAGGATGCGAAAAAAACTAAAATACTTTTGCTAAGTAATCGACGCGTGGGTAGTTGGATCCGGTACTAAAAATTAAGACGTAATAGCTATCCTTATGACACTTAGCTGAGCTTTCTTCGTGTTATTTTTAATTTTGTTTCTTAAAATAGCTTTGTACAAAAAAATCATTGTATTGCGAAATAAAGAGATGTTTAAGAAGACGTAAGAAGAAGCCGTGTGGTGACGGCGATGTGTCACCCCAGCCCAACTTGTCTATGGCGATTATTGGAATTTCCCTCCAAATGATCATGGATATCACTGGGGGAGGCCTCTTCCAGCGGTGGACGTCATGTGACTGATGATGATGATGAAGTATAAGCAAGGGAGTCAGTGTACTAGCAGGCTAAGACTAGGTTTCCGCCTACGTGTAATATGATAGTAGCTAGTTTAGACAAAACATGAATGAATTAATGAATTAATATACTCTTTATTACACACTGTACATTACAACATGTAAAACTAATAATGACAAGATTGTAAATGGCTACCTTATCGCTCAGAGCGATTTCTTCCAGGTAACCTGATTCATATATAACATGCCTACATATGATACGGTTATAATTAATAAATGCTTCGGTATCATGTGTATTTTTAATCGTAATTCATGATTACACAATTTGTGACGGTCGATGACAAAAAACTTCATAAATTCTAACACGAATCAGATGGGGTTATTGAACTAAGTAAGTCTAGTTATTTTACTCCGATACGTTTACAATTTGTACGATTGCCCCAATTCTTAAGCTACTAATGACGTAAAGGACATCCTGTTTCGGAAGTTTCTATCTACGCTATTTATTGGGTTACGGAACGAATGTATGTATGGAGTAAGAAATTGGTGTACCAGTTCTGATCTGACAGTTCTGTTTTTGTGTCAATAAAACATCAATAGTAGAGTTCTGTTTTGGGCAAGTAAAAATGAACCTTAATGTCCAATGACATTCATATGACTTTCAATCTTAGGTTGGTAGACCACATTCTTGGCCGACTATACATAGGTATGTGTACATACAATCTAATCATACAAACACTTGTATAATCCTTCGTAAGATAATTTCGTTCTATATCAAACATCTAATTTCATACAACTTTCACCTCGTGTATGACGACATGTAATAGATATTTTAATGAGATACATTTTTTTCATACAATTGTCACCTCGGAGTTGTATGACAGTGGCATGTCAACATGTGCAAAAAAAATATCTAAGCCGATGTAAGCCGCGCCCCCAGGGGAGTAGAGCGGATGTTCTAGATATATTCGCAAAAACACGGTACATAATAAACTCCTAACTATGTCCTTGTTCAGAATTAATTTTTGATTCCATATTGTCCGAACACAACGATTGACATAATAAAAGATTAGGACAAAAAAGTTTTCAAGAAGTTTTTATATTCTGGCCAGTTGTAATTTTCAGCTATTCGCTGTATGATGGGGAATTTGAGAAAAAATATAGTGCGTGCATGTTCCACACCTAATATATCATTCTAATGGCGAAAGAATAGACGGAATCCGTCCGCTAGTTTCTGAGTTTATACAAACATACAAATATTTTCTCGTTATAACATTAAGTAGTGTACTATTCAATTATTTTTTCTAATGAAAATTGTTCTGTAAAGGTATTATTTGTTTGTGTAAGTAGTAGTCAAAATTATTCTCTAATAGGATTTATATTACAAATAAAAAAAAACGAGTCCTATGGTGTCCCGGACGGGATATTTTTATCCAATGATGTAATTCCAATGCCTGGGTCAATTTCATACTTTAGTGCTTTACAATACGCATGCATTTTGTTTTACGCAACCCACTTAAAAATTTTGCACAGTTCCTCATTCGGTTTTGTTACCGAAGTGGTGTGATGACTGTACGTATGTTCGGGAGGTTGTAATTTTTTACGACGTATTAAATTTTTCCATTTCGTTTCTTTTCGTTTCGAAACATGTGAAGATGGGAATGGTTATTTGGAACGGGTTCTTTCATGCTTCGACATGTACGTACCTGGTAGGTATTCATTCGTGATTGCCCAAGGTTCTTTTATTTTATTGGTACACAATTAATACCGCTGTATATCGCAGCGTGTTATAAAAATAACTTCATGAATAATCATGAAAGTATGAATGTTTATGTAACAAAATATGTAGTTGATGTTAATAGGATCAAGAAATACAAGACGGAAGACCGTACCTAGGTCACTTTATTACTCTTCTTTTGATAGAGCTTATTGTATTGAGCCCGATCTCTAATTCAATTGCGAGGCCTCCTTCGCCACCAATAATCTATATTTCTCTAAATTTATTTATTTATTTTGACTCCTCCGTCCATCTCCTCCGACTCCATCCGATCCTCAAACCTCTACAGCAAAAGCCGGTGTCGAGCAAGTTATAGCTCGAGTTGACGAACCGGCTTCCTTGGATCGAAGATCCAACTCAATAGCGGCCACCATTCCAATACGTGTTTGCGCCCAAGGTTGCTTAACATCAATAATCGGTTATCACTGAAACCAGAGCTGGACTGACTGTAGGCATACTTTGTTACACTGATGAAACTCCTGAGCATATTTACCCATGGTCTCATTAAATTCCCGGTTCTGCATGAACAATAAGAAATAAAAACTGTTAAAGGTTACGTAGACCACATTTCTGCTTAACATCAGGCAGGATGGTGGTCAAACGCTTGTTCATAGTGATAAAAACAAAGGTACCTTTAGGATAGATATAATGGATTAGGAGAGGCCCTGACGTAGACATACGTATAAAATCAGCGGTGAGAGTAAAACAAACGGAGTTTGGGTAAATTCATTTGAATATGACCATGACTATAAGGTGTATGTTCAATAGTTACACCGAAGTAGTGTGACCACAGGGGATCAAGTCTGCTTCACTCTCGCAGTTGCATCGCTCTGGCATCGTAGCGGAAAACGATGTGCATCGCTGTTTTACTAGGGATGACAGTACGTACACCGTTTGCCGCTACAATGCCAGAGCGATGCAACTACGAGACGGTAGCAGACTTAGGCCCCAGGTCAGAATACCAAGCTGTACCGTGAACTACTTGCGTTTTCTAAGGCGATACCTTTAGCAGTAAATCATCGCACACCACCCCGCGAGACAGCTGGCCCTTTTATCATGCACATGTATAATTTGATCTTATTATCTAGTTCGCCGTTGGATTTGTATTATTTATGTTATGAAGTTGCAATCTTGTAGATCGGGCATTTCAAAAATTACTATCGGGTTTACAGTGTAAGGTACAGAAAGCTACCCACGGTGGGTCATCGTACATGGTAAGATGTGGGTAGTTAGGGCCCTTAATGGGTAATCAGATGTGAGACATGTTATAATGTACAACACATTTCTTCACAAAGTGATAGTTGATGAGGCAACCGTTTCAAGGTCTCCTTTTTTACATACAAAATCTAGATCTTTAAGCCTAATTTGGGGTTCAGACAGACAAGTACCTAAGAGTATCGGTGGCATGTGGCTATGTACAAAGTTATCGCCTAAATAATACCTTGCATGTGACCACTGCGATCGCCAACCCGCCTGCCAAGCGTGGCGATTACTGGCACTTCACGGAGGCCCTCGTCCAGCAGTGGACGTTATGTGGCTGATGATGATGTGAGATATCTCTTGGGCCGTCTTTTACGCCATATCTTGTCACCATTGTTCGTTATTTCGCATAATTATATTTGGCACTGGTGACTATTCTACTTTGATTTTGAAAAGCAGATAGGTTCACTATAAATGAAATGTCTGTCTCTGCATACCCCTAAAATATGCATGTATAATACAAGAGAACACAGCCATCAAATCAGTACAAATACTGCCAACATAACGGCCTTTAATAAAAAAACGTTTTATGTTTACAATAATTTACTCGATATTATTTCATGCTCTTTAAAATACCAATTTACGGACTTCTGTGTTGAGTACTGACATTCACACAGTTACTTTACTTTAGTTACGTACGAGAGCTTATCTGATCCTTACTCGACCACTGTTTTGATAACATTACTTTAGTACCGGCACCTGACTCATCTTGCATTTCCCGATCGTTACAGCGACTCTTATTTTATGCTGCACACGTGCTAGTATGGCTTGACACACAGGTAGCGAGGTAAGTGGTCGATGGATCTCATAATTTGAGGACTATATAGCATTGTGAGAGAATCCGTCCTCGATATATCGATGTAATAGCCACATCCTTATCTGGAGCACCCACTTCCTCTCAGAGGATCACTTTGATTGCGACCTTGCACTTTACATTCATGATCTTAAAATGAGAGAAGCATAGCGAAGGCATATTATTATACCAATAATTTATCCGATGCTGTTACTTTTTTTTCTCTCGAAAGCTGCAATCTATATTTTTAAAATCGAACCATAATGGCGGAATACGTGGGTGTCTGTACAACCGTTTTCAATTAAAACTTTAAAAGTAAATTTTATTAAGTCTAGTTCTAGTAAACCAGTTTATTTCCGGTAATGAAATAAATTCGAACTGGGGAAGTTTATCATTGATTTGTATAACTGTCAAATCATACTCGACTATCATTAAGCTTTGATATTATGTATTTCTAGCCGTGTAAAAACGTGACGGCGAATAGAATACATGTGTCATCACCCTAGCCCAGCTTTTCCCGTCATGAGGGTCGTAAGAGGCGACCGGGGGAACTCTACAGAGGACGGGCAGCAGCGCTCTTTTTGAGTTAAACCACAATACAACTGCGATTGCCAACCCGCCTGCCAGGCGTGGCGATTAGAGATCATCGAAATCATTGGAGCAGCTATGTAAAAAATATGTAAGTAAGGCGGCTGATATATAAGTATTTCCGACATAAATCACTCTCAAAGTTGGTTTCAATCGCTTTACTATTATTGGTACAACATTTAATACGATGAAACAAAAAATACTTTGACTTATTTAAAACGTCCAACTACTAGAACAGGCATGAAATAACCGAAGACTTTTTTATTTGTTCGTTGAAAGATGTACAAGGCTCGTGCTGAAGAACAAAATGAGATTGCAAAACATAAACATGGCGCTGATTGGCTGGTGAATATGATAGTCGTGCTCGCGCGTGCGGTAGCCGAAATCGTGGGTCAGAGGTGAGAGAATAAATCAGTTATGCTTTATGCGTTCACTGAATGACGTGACGCTACGAGTATTATAATTATCTATAATAGTGAGATTCGTTTAATACGTTTGCATTGAATGGGAATATTGATTTTGCGATGAGTAGCTGTCAGAAAGTTTTTGTTTGGGCAATATGTTCATGAATTTTAGAGAAGTCTGTTTTTTATGTAGGTATGCACTGAGGCTATTTAATGTCTTATGCTCTAGAATAAGTATTTGTGCAAGGGATTAATGCATGTACATCTACTTATTCTAGATTATAAAATAATTGGTAATTAAACAGAAAGAATGTATATGTCCAAGATGTTCTAAAGTTAAAAGTGGAAAACGGACGACGTGTCTATTGATAAATTTTATTTTTGATAACAAAAGACAATTGATTTCCAGTGTCTGTTAAATAATCCTAGGGTTTATAGACTATAGGTTATACATATTACGTTTGTGAGAAAATGAATTTAAAAAAAAATACTACACTACAACTTTTATTGACAGTAGTTTTAATTCTATTCATAAAACATCATTCTTCAAAGTACATCATAACAGTTTAGTTTAGTCAAACTGTCACACATCAGTACTTATTATTTAAATGGTTAGTTTCTAATTATCAGTAAGCGAACAAAACATCAAGAAAAGTTAGCTTAGTAAGTTTAAAAATATTCTAGAGAGCTTTGATTTCAAGCAATAATATCTGAGCATATTATAATTGGAATTCATCGTCTTCGGTAAATTCGATATTCAGACTTTTTTGGTAGTTTTTTTTTTGTAATTCTCTTCATCAATAATTCATCACGTCCGGTGATCATTTATTTTTGCATCAATCAACAGTGCAATGTGATGATTAGAATGATTGATTACTTATTCAGATGCGAATTCAGAGTAAATTACTCAATAATAATGGATCGTGGATTTATACCTACCTATCGGATATGTGACTAAATAGAAATCATCTTTTAAGAAGAAGTAAAGTGACTGGCTTTAATAAAAGAAAAGAACGGTTTTTTGGAATTCTTGTAGACTTTTGACACTAAGTTCAATCGGATACCTGATTATTTTTTAAATTATGAACGAATAAAATAAAATAAATTCTTGATTGTATACTGCACACTACAAAACATATATTGCCAAAGTTGCAAAAGGCGACCTTATCGCTCACAGCGATTTCATCCACGTAACCTAACAACATAAATGGTAGGTAACATGGTATGAAATTAAAACCTACATTGATTTAATCACCACACAACCATACCACAGGCTTTCTAACTAGACAGGCTTTTATGGAGATGTATATCGCATAATGGATATTATGTTGACTCATCCTGATCTGGAAAAATCGAAGATGGCAGCCAACCAATCAGGGTAATCGGCTTCGACGGACCAACTAATGTTAACACTCTCCCATGCTTTCTAGTACTGTTACAAACCAAGCATGTTACTTTACAAAACTATATTTAGCTGACCCGCATTACTGTACATAATACTATAAACGTAGGACCAATTGAAACGTGTACTAGTCGCTTTGGCCACATAATATGTGGAGGTACATACGTGCAGATGTTGCTCAGTCGAGCGAATTAACTTGAAAGAAGATCCAAGGCCTTTTTATAAAGGTGTTACTGTCAGATCGATGTAGTCCTCAGCTTAAGACAGTGATGCTATAACATGTAATGTATGTGTGACATTTCAAGCTTGATAATTCGAGGAAGCGGCCTGGGGGCCAAGTCTGCTATACTCTCGCTGTTCCATCGCTCTGGCATCGCAGCGGTAAACGATGTACATCGCTGTTTTGCTCGACAGTGAAATGAAAGAAACGGAAAACAGCAATGGACATCGTTTGCCGCAACTACCAGAGTGGAGACTTAGTTATAAATACCTAAGTAAATATCATACATTTTGTTACCGCAGCCATGCAGCCGTAGGTATTCGAACTTCCAACCTTCCGACTCAAGTCAAAGAACTCTCTCAACAAACAAAAATAAAAATATCTCCTTAGCTCTCTATGACAATCGTGGGAATCAATTCCAGTGAGGTAAGTCGATAATAATGACCCAAATTCGCACATCAACTGACTATGCATTCGACCAGTAAAAAGTGTACGTGAGATCTCGTCCAAACAACCGCATCTTTTAATATCTTTTAATCTGTGACATCGGTGTAAGTGAACGGTTGATGAGTATAAAGATCTTGATATGCTTGTTTGAATGTTATTTATTTTCCTTTGATGCGCTGAGATTTGTATTTATTTGGACTTCTTAATATCGGAGCGGTGAACGTTTGGCGTTTTTTCCCTCCTACTTTTTCGTAACTGCTCTTTTAAATGGATTCGTGGATTACTTTTCCCATGTAAAATTGAAATGGATGTGGTATTTGTACCTACGTCGACGTTTTAAAAATGGAATTTCATGCGAATTATATATTGTTTGGTGTTCAACTGATATTCGTTTTCGATTGTAATTCCACAGCTCTATTATTCGAAATTTACATTATATATTCATCTTCATCTCTGGGAAACAGTTCCGTAGATTCCAAATTACGTGTTGTACGACCGAAGTAAATATTTTATCTAAAATTATATACGCTTATTGCTACAATTTTATATCTCTGACATTAATATCAGTTTCTATTAATAGATTAGCATGAATACGCTTAAAATAAAGAAGGAATGTACGTTTCAGTTTGAGCTTACATTCTTCCTGGTTGCCTTACGAATGCAGATCAAAATTGAATGTCATAACATAAACATACAAACATCTAACTATAATAAGTTTACTAGACTGTTTCCATTGCATACAATAACAGTGAACGAAGTTAAACAATTTCGTCTGAGCTGTCCGCGCATGAAGAACCATATTAACGCAGCCCAAGTTATTCTGGCTCATGAAACAAGGAGTATCTAGTTTGAAATGTGCAAGATGGTATACTGTTGGGTTGAGGCCCACCCATTGCGCGGTATGCGTCAAGCGTATCAAGTTACAGCCTTCGCAGAATGCACTGATCTACTGCCCCCGGTGGTTGAGTGGTTGCGTTGTCATACTGACTAACAGGTTCCGGGTTCGATACACTAGTAACGGTCGGCCAAGAAAGTTGTCTCTCAGTTCTAATAAACTAAAACACTAATATCTAAAGAAGAGTAATTGTTAGGTATATTGTGACGAGTTAAACAATTTACCTTATTATCAAATGAAATTCATATGAGTTTTAACCTTAGGGTAGTAGATCAGATACTTAGTCTAATGCATTGACAGTTTTTTGCGCGCTTTTTAGTGTTGTACACGTTTAACTGTGTGGGAATTGTATTGATATGTATGTATAATAAGTACGTATCTAGGTATATAAATATCTAACAAATATTGGTCGTTTATATATATTTATTTATATAAAATTACAGTATCTACACGTTAGGTTGCGATAATTGTAAATTGTAAAAAATGAAAATTCTCGTCTATCACCATGCGATAGACCTGAATTTACACATTCCATTACAAATACATTTTAAATAAAATACGTGGATAAAATAGGAACAAAATAGAAAAATACCAGTAAAAAACATAACACAAAATCAAATATATAAAGCTCATACTTCCTTATACCATTGCAAATGGAATGATATCATGTCGATGGCTTCCAGCCAAGCGTCCAAAGGTCTAAGCGACATTTAAGTAATTTTACAGGACAGTGGCTTAAAGTTTAAATAAAGCAATGTTTTGGGAGAAAAACACATAATCTTTACCGCGTAAGCGACATCAAACTACGTCATACAGGTACGAAACCTAGACAAATTGACGCAGAAAAAAAAAGCGATCCAAACTATATACTCATCTCATTTTGGACAAAAATGTCGCTTAGGCCTTTTTGTCTGGAAACCATCGATATGATGGTTTTCTGTCTTTAGATTCCGGATTCGATAGGCTGGGTCCTGGTCATGTATTGGGAGATTTGTGTGATGGAAATAAATCTTTTTATAGAGAGTGACCGATAGTTGATTTACATGAATTGCATGTGGGAGAATTTAATATGACCACTTTCTGCATTCAGTTGAAACCGGATTGAGAATTTTATTTTTAGAATACTATTTACTTTTGAAGACGTGAGCGGATGAAGTTGTATATGTCGCATTTTTAGATTTGGTCTCTTTATTTATTTTTATGAAGGCGATTTGTTTATAAATTTTACGTTAAAAATGTCACAGATGTACCTAATTCTTGTACTACAATATAGAAAAGGACAAAGAATAGTATTTCATGTTTTTTTCAAACACAAAAACAAGCGTTTGACTACCATCCTTCCTGATGCTAAGCAGCGATGTGTTCTGCGATGGAGTAAACTTGTTCAGTAGGCACACTTGTACATACAATTATTTCCTCATTATTATTATAAAGAGAAAAGAATTGTATTTTAGTATGGACATTTGTACCGAATGAACTTGAAAAGTACCGGGTGGATAACGATAATTCTTCTACTGGTGGGATGCTACATTATCCCAGGGTGAGACAGGTTACGTTTTATTCCTAAATTTCTACGAGATCGAAAAAAAATGTGAGTGACGCCACGCCGTGCAGCTAGTGCTTGATATAATGAAAAGTATAAACCAATCAAGTACCTACGTATCAATGAGATCGTTACAGAATGTTTTACGTACTGCCAAGTACTACAGTGAATTGCGCCTGCGCAGGGCATTAGCTTCGCTACTAGGCTTCGTACCATTTTACGGCCCATTCGACCTTTCGCCTCTTGATTGAACTGACCATCAATGTATGTTGCATTAAAATCATTACTTAATCATGTTCCGTATTTGTAAATAAGATTAAATCTAAACTTAACTTTGAAAAAAGTTCCAAAGTTCTGAGATAACAAAGGTAAAAGTACCTTCGATTTGAGAAACTCCCTGCTTTTTGAACGAGGTTTTGAGTAGTAATAGTATTAAAAGTAGGTTCAGCCTTAATGCCCGAAAAAGCATTTTAGTATTTTAGTCAAATTAAGCATAATTAACACCAATGTTATTCAAATTGACGCCTGATTGAATTCAATATCAAAAACGTAATCAATGATACAGATCAATAAAAAAGAACCTTACATCCCAATTTTACCCACTTAATCGCATCGGCTCATTTCACATACATAATTAAACTTAATGAGAGCGCAGTTGCTCAAAATAGATGATGGAAAGATAAAAAAATAATTCCATGTTGTGATGAAGGTCCAGTATTATTGATAAATATCTTGGTCGATATTAGATTGATCGAGTCAAAACACACAAGGTAGGTATGTAGTTGCCAGTTTCTTGACATTTATTAATTGCACCATAAAGCTCTTTCTCCAAAAGACACATCTCTGTGTGTACTTAATTGAGTTTTCTACGTAAATTATATATATATAATTAAGGGCGTGAAGTACATTATATATATATAAAATAAAAAAAGGCGTGAAGTGTATACATTATATATACATATATATGAATACACTTCACGCCTTTTAATCCCAAAGCGGGGTAGGCAGAGGCACTTGCTTAATAAGCAAATGCCCACGGTCCACCAAGCGTATTTAACCCAACGTGACAGGGGGTGAGCCCATCGCCGGTATAGGGTTCACACACCTTGTGGCGTGCGGGTTTCATCACGATGTTGTCCTTCACCGTACGAGCGTTGCGTTGTGTACATAGGCTCTGAAAAGAGTCCCATTGGTACAAGTCCAGCAGCCGGACTCGAAGCCGCGACCGGTTAAAGTCAAGTATCCGACCAACTGGGCCACAGACGCTCACCTTATTAATTGCACCATAAAGCTCTTTCTCCAAAAGACACAGCTCTGTGTGTATTTAATTGCGTTTTCTACATAGATTATTGCACTAAGAACACTGTACTAAAAAGCTCTTTTTACCTACCCTACAGACATAGCTTTGCTTGAATTTCACTCAGCTTTTATTACCGAGTAGGATTAGTAGTTAACTTACTTAGACAAGAATATCCCGGGATATTTTTATACACGATCACCTGACTGAACTAGGATACCTAGTATTATAGGATTTTTAATGCCCACCTGGACGGCTACCGGCCGAGGTGGCCTAAATCAGGGATTAGTGGAGGAAATGCGGGGAGGTCTGTCTCTATTGTTTCCTACTAAAAAAATCTACGTGCGCAAGCGTTTGACCATCGTACCACCTAGTGGTGGTCAAGGTTCCAGAGACTTGTACACTTGTTTACCTAATTATATCAATATTTAATAAATATGCTGATGCTACGGCAGTCAGACGTGGCACCATCTGGTAAGGTACTTTACCAGTGTGGTACCAGACTGGTGGGGGGCTTGCTTAAGTAAGTATTATAAAGGTATTACAGATTGAAATTCGTACAAAATAAATACCTTATAGTTTAACTCCACGAATATTTAACCTACACTGGATTGCCCAAATAAAAAGATTTTTCTTTAAATCTCCACTTGAATTTGAATCAAAATTTATTATAGTATAACCTTAAGAGGCAACTATGCACTAATTTCTTAAAAGGCAACCATAAGTATTTAACAGAATTAATTGTATTACCATAATCAAGTACACGACTTCCAATAAATACGATTTTAGCATTCCGCCGTTCGAAATTATAACTCAATCGAATGATAAAAATCTCTGCATGACTTCATTTGAACTAGTTATTAATATCAGGTTTGAAATTTCATATTAGATTCCTAAGAATGCGCGGGGGCATAGCGACTCCAACATTTGGTATGATGAAAGCAGACCCGGTCGCCGGCCGCTGCGACACGAAATAAGTACTACAAAAAGCATCATATCATGACAAGCTTTTCCCTGCACTTACTTATATAGAGATCGACAGAAAGCTATAAAGTAGAAATGCGATGGAAAATCAAATTCGACCGAAGTAAGTAGTAACAAAAAAAAAATAACTAAGCTAAGTGAAAGTTAAATAAAGACATTAAACTGTAAATCGCCGCTGAAAGCCTAAGTGATGTTTAAAACACAGAAATTGCTGTTATTAGCTCAGAAAAAAGTGGATGGTAAATTGTAGTTTAAGTTATAGTTATAATGCACAACATCTATAGTCTTCGATAACCGATTCTTTCGTCTAAGTAGGTTTTTTTAGGTCTTGAAACTATTTTGTGAGTGCGACTGGCCATCGAGAATCTACTGTTTGAAAAAAGAAATAGAAAGGAAACCTTCGCGCAGGAGTTCGCAACACAATGTATCAGTTATATCAATATACCGTCAAACCGATCAATAGCAGGGCACAAGGTCAACAAAAAAAAAACACATCACATCTGGTGATCTACTTGCGACATGATCAGATAGGCCGACGCAACGAAAGCGAACGCGATCATATCCTTACTGACCCCAATTTTAGATGACGCGGACCCCCGTCCGAGCGCTAAAATTGATCACACTATTACCCAATGACCGCACGGTAAGTACCTAGTAATTAATAATGTCGCAATCCATACTACAGTGTTAAGACAATGATGTCGATCAATCAAAACTGGACTGTGAATCATCGGCCGAGGTGAAGGCTGCATCCCTTTATCGCCTACGAGGCCTTGCTTTCATCAGATAAAAAAAGATATCCAGCTGTTCGAAATGCATCATAGAACTTTGACCTTTATTGAGTGATCCTTGGTACGGGAGCTGGGGAAATGACCTTGTAGTTTTAATAAGCTGTCAACGCGATCGGCGATGGGATCGCGGACTTGTGCCAGATGCGCTGGAGATCAGAGTGGAAGGTCACACAATGTCTATGGTGTCTTATTAGACAATTCGTGACGAGATCAATAAGAAGAAGATTAAGTATACTATGTAAGACTTGGCATGGTGTGTCGAAAACAGATGGTATAATTTCACAATGAATATGGGAATTTAATAGATCTTTATCACATAGTAGAGATACAGCTATATCAATGATTGTTACACGAGTTTCTGATCACTCGATAGCGTAGAGAAACGTGATTACCTGTTCTTTTAGACTTACTACTAGATTAACTATGTGTACCTATTAGATTAGAGTTACAAGACAAAATGCAAGCGTCAAATGCAATGTGTATCAAATCAACCGCCAACATGGTGGACGCCGCGTTTGAATAAAGAACGGCACACGTCTCTGCGCACGCGCACCCGATAGCATCGCGTCGCCCGAGGGGGCGTTACGAAAGGCTTATCGCGTGCCATCGCTGAACCACTCATTATTTTGGCTACTCCAAAACCGAATCGTAATTCGAATCTTGTTATATTAATGTACGTTTTTTTATTATCTATTTTAGGTTGTTGTGACGTAACTGGCGGCTGCTATGCCCGGATCCTTTATTGCATCGGCAAATTTGGGTTCTACAAGATTTTTGTATATCTGCAGGATTTTCGATCCAGCCTCCTTGATTCAGAATTTTGATAAGTTAACTTATTTTGTGTTGGATTTATAATATGAGCCAATTAGTGGTGAAATATTAACTACAAATGGTATTTTATGTTCATGGCGATTAGTAAGTGTTTACTTTGAATGATAATATTCCGGGAAATTTCACAAAAGATCACTTAGACCAGGAACCACCAAACATCCCATGCTAGAGATTACTAATTTTTTTTTTTTTTTGGTGCAAAAGATTTCAACGTCTGACGCTCGTAAATCATGTAGTATTCTAGTTTTGAACAAAATAGCATAGACAATGCTTGTTCCATTCGCATGATACACAATTACCAGATGCTAGATGTCTAGATTGTGTAACAAAACTATTATTGTTCTAGTAAGTAGGTATGTGGAATGAAACTAAAAACAAACACTAAGAGTCTATTGCACTTGAAAATTCATGAAATAACGTATCAGTGCAAAAGAGCTATTGAAATTTAAAAAAATAAGTATGATTTAATACAATTTTTTATAAGTGTGATGTATGAGTTGCCCATCGTTATCGTCAGCCACATGATTTCCTTGATAATTTGGAGGGAATTGCCAATAATTGCCACGCTTGGCAAGCGGGTTGGCGATCGCAGTAGTGTTGTGGGTTAACACACAGAGAGTGTTGCTGCCCGTCCTCTGGAGAGTTTCTTCGGTCGCGGCTTACGACCCACACGATGGGAAAAGTTGGGTTGGGGTGGTGACATATGTATTCTATACACCGTCACGACACACCGTATGAGTTGATATTGGGAAGTTGCTTCCCAATATAACACTTATTTAAATAACATTCGAACCGACGAAGGAAAAATAGCTTACGTTACTTCTCTGTGGATGATTTCCCTCAAGGTAAAGTTTTGACTTATCGAATTAGTACAGCTTAGGACAGATCGAGGTAACACATTTACTAGTCTCAATAATACTGCGGTTAATAGAGACTTCTATAGAAACTAAGATCTATTTGCCTTGGTCAAGTTTGAGAAAAACTTGGTCAATTTCGTACTTGTCTCGTCTTTGAATTAAAGTGTGTCGAATCAGTCTTTATAATTACATAATGGGTGGGATAATTTACATAAGTATAGATTTACGTGAATAAGAATAGTGACATCGGAATTGCGTCTCATTTTATTGTTTAGGATTTTGATTCATTGTTTTGTCATGTTATTTGACTTAGTATTAAATACTTAAGTTGTACTATCAAGCACAAAAGCTGAAGTGATAGTGATCAGGGCTTGAAGTCCAAGGCCGTATTCTGAAATATGCGTTCACGTGACACAAGTGAGGTAAGTTTTATACTTCGTCTGACTCTAAGGGTAAGTTTAAATAATTTTGAAGGAAGAAAGATAGAACTGACTTCAACCGTACGAGCTCGGCCGTAGCATTTTTTTAAGTTTCTCCCGTATCGGTTTGCCATCATGAAATCCAGTTTTTTTGTCATTTCAACTTGGAAATATCCTCCTTCCAAGAAAAAAAAACATCAAAACCGGTTCATAAACAACGAAGTTATCCGGGAACAAACATAGAATAACATGTATACGGTCGAATTGAGAGAAACTCTATTTTTGAAGAGAGATTAATGCGCCTCAATTTTTCTCGGAGAATATGGGCTCTGGACTGTCATAAATGGGAGAGCTTGGGCAGAGCTCTAACAGGCGGAAGCCACAGGGCCGATCGTCCTGGTTCAGCTTGGCGGAGGCGTGCGTCCAGCAGTTGACTTCTTACGTGATGATGATAAAGCACAAAAGTTAACTTGATACAATCACGTACATAATTACAGGATAGACGGAAATAGTATTTTGTTTTTTAAAGTGAATTATGTACTGGAGGTCACATTTCATCCATCAAATGCGTACCAACGGGGCTTAGTCGCCGAGGGCCGTGCTAAGTTGAAAAACAGGAGCAGGATACCTTGACGTTACGTATACGTGGCTGTCAGAGCTTTAAAGAAAGTTTTAAAGTTGTAAGAGCTTAAAAGTTCTGACACGCGCTGGTAACCCGAATGAAAATGTACTGTCGTTGCCGATGAGAGCTTATTATTATTCCAACGCGAATTATAAGCGCTCATAATTTTGAAGCTTTCTTTCTATACTAGGCCTATGAAAACAGATAGAGTAAACGGGATATATTAAGGAGATGAAGTAGACTAGAGATCAAGTTTCAATAATGACTGCTGAATTGAGTGTTATGTTGACTGTCCTACTATTAATGGTACTGATTTTGTTTATGTTCGTGATATCAATAATATTTCTATTGTCTTTAATTCACAGTCCGCGAAAGTGTTCATATAAAAATACTAAACCTATCAAGTGATTTATTCTTAATAGGAGGGAGCGTGAGAGAAATTAGATACACAATAATAATACATAAAATTTATTGTAATATTAACATTTGGAAGACAGTAGGTATTTTAGTTAAGTAATACATTTAATGAAGTCGTAGTAGTAGCAAAAGTAATATTCCAATTTGTTTATAAACGACAATACATGTATGTGAGTAAATAATTACCTATAAAGTTAAATAGGTATCGCTAAACTAGTGAGATCGTTAGTCCAACGGGCGTGAAATCTGTGAGGTTTTTTCTCCACATTAATATCCCATAAACGTTGAGCTGTCGTTCCTATGCTCTGACGATTATTCCTACAAGTAAAGTGGCTTACTAGGTAACCAATGTAAATTGAGCCTTACGCTTTTATAAATCGAATGAAACACCAGCTCAGTTCACCATCCGACCTGTTTACTTCAACTTGTCACTTTGTATACTATTTGGTTCAGGACACACCTAAAGAGTCGTTAACGTGAATCGTGCTGCGTTTACTAACGCCCAGTGCTTTTATTCTAGTATTTATTTCTAATTGTAGTTGGCCGGTGTGTATATCGCACTCTCTATCATCCCACATAGGTAAGAGCGAGATACTATTATATATAGCGTTCAAATCATTCCGAATTGCCCTACAGGATATTAGTCGAGCGGCAAATGATGTTAATGGAAAACGAGGCTTTCAGTTTTACCTGCGCGTGAGCATTCGGCTTCTGGGTTATGGCGGACACGTGGGCAGAAACGCCAGTTAATGTACTTCGTTTATAACTGCTAGGGAATTGGTTTAGTTAAGAGCTTACGACAATAGTCAGTTAAGTATTATTTATAGAGATAGTTCTGACTTTTGTAGCACACATTCGAATTATACTAAGTGGATATTGTTAAGTAATAACGAAGCTTTTTACGTCGTATATACATACTACGCGGCAATAATTTTAGATTATATAGGTAGGTAAGTAAATAATTTATGATGACATAAAAATTGTCTCCGCAATAACGTTTGTTTATTTAATTAAAAATTCAGTTGGTGCAAAAACTAGAGTACGTCGCAATGATTATTTGGCAATGGAATATTAGCCGTGCCTCAAGCTGTCTCGTGTTTAAACACAGCATCTGTTGCGCCACAGAACGGACTCATTGTATGTTAAGCGGGCACTTCATCTACCGCCGGCCCGCGATGCCAACACCGATTTATTGGACTTAGAATACCTACAGGCTATCCTCTTACAACCCACACGTGAAAAACACTCTATGACCCACGAAACACGACTCAAAATCACACGGACAAACATCGAGTGGGCTAACCAATTCTGTGCCAACGGAAAATCAACTCTCCGCACACAGACCGGTGGTCGCAAATCAAGCAAAACGTCACACCGAGTTAAGAACGCTAGACTTGTCTCATAACACTATCTTTTAAGGGACGTGTCTGTCGGAATTAAAGTCCAGGGCCTAACGGTGTTACAATGGCGTTGAAATGAGAATAGATAACGTCTATCTGTGCTTTGTTCAGATTTGTGAATATCACTTGACTTGTAATATACCTCACAGTGAACTTTCAATACAATGATGGATGTGTAATTTGGAATACAAACAATCGACAGTTATTGCGTCTATGTTCACAGCGAGAGAGATTATACTTAGTAAGAATGTAACACTTTGAATTGAAATCGATTCCAAAACAACATTTGTCGCGAACAATGAAAGCTACTAAAATAGTAGTTGCCCATCAAACTTCACCACCGTACGATGGACTCTTCATTCATTAGAATATTAAGACCGCGTGAGTTACAGTTAAGATTCAAAAGCGGCTTATGAATGAGCTTGGAGCGTTTATAAAAAAATGTGCCTAGTCATTGATCTCAAAGGTTTCTTTCTGTTTACAGGGGCCCGGCGGTTTCACCAGCGGCGGCGGCGGCGGCGGCTAAGTACGCGCACGCGCACGAGCCAGAAGGCGCTGCGCTCACCTCTGACCCGCGCCGACACGCGCTCCGCCCCCCGCGCCACCCTCTAATGCCCCTCTAGGATAAGATATCTCCGGCTTATTGGCTCAACGAAAGCGAATGTCCCAACAGCAGGAGGCTCAAACAACTCGACCATTGTTACATTGAATTAGTTTTGAAGACATCGGCAGTACATGTATCGAGGACAGGTTATGCAAACGCATCCGAAAACATTTTAATAGACAAACGTTATTGGGCGCGTGACCGTTTCCAGTGTGTCGGTTACCCGGCTGCGTAGGGAAATGCGATCACGTACAGCCTTCGGTCCCGCGACAATAGTTTTGCTCGGAATCTACGGCGCATTGTTCTGTGACATTTCAGCCTTGCTAATGACGACCAATTTCGATTTTGAAACAGAACACATAAGCTCGGTTTAGATTGCATTTTAATTTCGTACGAAATTACTTTTGGATCGTTCAAAGTGGAGTCATTTCAGCCTCGTCCGTCGTGCTTTTATTGTGACTCATTTGTCGTAACCTAGAGCAGGCTCTTTTATTATTACTTACTTATTATTATTAGATTGAAACATTTTTATGTCTATTTGTTTTGCAATTTAAATTGTATCAAGGGCGACTGGTGTACAATTAAAAAAGTCGGATCGTGTGTAGCGTCTTACCGAGGTGACTTGAGACATGATTGTCGTGTGTTGGACTGTCAGAGTGACGGTGACAGCTGGGCTTGTCAACATCCGGATCAGAGATGAAACTTTGACATTGACAGTGACGACCTGACTAGAGTGCGACAATGATCTTTTCGCACGTGGCTAAAAGTTTGGTACATCAAATTTAAGTCAATGAGCTAGTTTTCTTTTATAAAATAACTGTTCATAAAAGGGGCGAGATTGAAGACCATCACCTATTTCGAATGCCAATTCCCGTGACAAATTTGTAGTAATTACATTTAGAATCATGTGTAACTTTAAAGGAAAAAAAACACAGACAGATTTTCTCATGTATGTGGGAACTGAACCAAATTGAAATGGATCCAAACGGAAAGTACCACCAAACAAATAAAAATATGTGTACTTGGCACTCACACGCCAAAAGATCATTGATAATAGTGTAGCTCAACACTAGTTTGCAGATTAACAATTACACTCGGGAGCAATGAAATCGACTCAGTATACTACTGGTTGCAGTAATAAAATGAGTCAATTGCTCCTGAGTGTATTATCGTGTGTTTTCATTGATGTAATTAACAGTTCGTAACATTGATACATACAATATAGGTACATATTATTATTTAAATACGAATTTCATTATTTTATTTGTATCTATTGTGACGGGATTATGACAGTTAATTAAAACTCTGTATTTAATCCATGGAACTTGTATACAGCGGATTAATTGTTTATTCTCTCACTGTAATTTGTAAAGAAACTAATTAGTGAAACTAGAAACTAATGATGAAAAAGGAAGTCGCACGGTTTTTCAATGCTTTTTTTAAATAAATCTAATAAAGGAATAATTTCAAATATAGGAAACGATATTCTGTTGTGTTCGTATGTATAGTCGAAAATACGATGGTAATAAGCGGTGCCTCTCACTAGTGTATCAAATTTTTTGGATAGCTGGGGTCGTCGTACAGCAAAATAATTACTGTGATCCACATTTTCTACAGCGTACAAGTAATTAATAAGAAACATCACAGGTATCACACTGAGGACACGAAATTGAAATCTTTCACATTAGCGAGAAAAAAAAACGAACTAAAATGAACTTCAATATAGATCAATATTAATTGAACAACGAAATGCCAATGTTCATTCATAATTCGAATTTGGAACATCATTCCAATAACATTCGGCTTGTCAGTTGTAGCGAAACTTTCTAGACGGTAGTCTACATCTAGTTGACTGCTGCGATAAAAAAAGAATAAGAAAAAGAACAACAACCAGCCTATTGCCTAGCCTAAAGAAAGTCTGAGACTGATGTGGTCATCAAAATTAAAAAAAAAACTTCAACATAAATTCAGTGGGGCGTAATCTAGAGATGTCATCTGCGGATATTGTGGGAGGGACTGTGAAGACTTTTCGATTCGGTGTGAGAGTTTAATTAAACCTTGGTTATTATTACTCTGCTAGTTTGCCATATAAAAATAATTGTATCATCTGCAATATCTTCCACTGCACCGTGACCAAGTGACCTGGGTGCAAAATATCATTTTTTTTTAAGAAATCATTTGAGATAATCTGGTAACTTGATTAGAATAATTATTATGTACATATAATTTGTGTCGGTCGGCTTACATGATAATAATGATGGCATTCAATTTAAAAGTATAAATGTACCACCATAAGGTTGAAATTCATATGAATGTCAAAGATCATTTGTTCCTTAACATAATACAAAAAGCTTTACCTAACTGACGTTTTAGTTACACAGGAAGTGTAAAAAAAACTCATAAACAACTGTCTTACCAACACTTAACGTTACGCTTTTAATATGCCCTTAACACAAAAACAATAAGTAATCAAAGTACATAATCTCATAATATTATAGAATACAAATACGACATGATTTCAACTATTAATAATAGCTTCATAAATATTCATAAAGTAATTAACAAAGCTTTTACTGTGGGACTCAATCGAAAAATAAACAATACCATTTTCATTATTTAGAGTACACAGTCACTTTAACTGTCAAAGAAGGGTTAAATATCATTGCGAGTACATTTTGACAGAGTTACGAAACACAATATTTATAGATGTATCTTTCTGACAATCGGGCAAATAAAATATTCGACCTTACATACACGTACGGTCGGTGTATGAAAAAGTATTACAATGTTTTGATACTATGGCCAAAGTAATCCCCGATGTAAATTCACTGATTGGTTCAACATGTCAATCAGAGTGCTTTGTGCGTGTGACGAATCGATTTTTTTTTCAATATTAATCGCAGTCGAAATCAACCTTCGATATAAGAAGGGTGACTGAATTTAAGTAGGTAACTGCTGATACCTATTTGTTATAAAAATCCACATATACTTAAACAAAGTAAGAGTAGTACCGACTATGTGAAAATATTGATGAATGTGGATAAGGCCAGCGGGATGTATTAGAGTCGCAGCAGGTGGATGTGTTTTATCTCTGCCTACCTCTCTAAGAGACAATCGTGAAGCTATATATGTATGGATATTAGTAATAGAGTAACGAATTGTTGTGCCTACCGACGAAATAAGAGATGAAAGTGACAGACAGATAACATCAAAACCTCTAAATCTAATTCGTCTACCAAACGTACAATCGACAGGTTTTATGAAAAGCTTTCGATGTCAGAGATCGATTTACGTACAGTCTTAACAAAAGGGCACTACACTTCACTACTTTACTTGGCGCGCTATATAAAAAACAAGTTGAAGCATCACGTTGAAATCTTTTCCTTGCAAAGACAAACGCTTGTTGCACTTTGTTTTGACGTGGTTTGTGAATTTCAATTTGTACAGTTTAAAAAATAAACGTACTTATTTTGATGTTCTATTTTATTTTCATCACGTTACCTTTTATCAAGTGAAATCGGAATAAAATAAAAAAAATGTTATTTACAAAATTTATAAAACCGTTTAATACATTTTTATCTGCGGTAATATTTCTCACTTACATGTAACGAAAGTATGTAAGTAACGGATCAATTAGGTGAAGTTTGAAACTACCTTGGAATAATAAAATGACACCGCTACAGAAAGACAACGTCTAGTTCCGGTAGTGAAGTAAAACAAACTTATTAAAATATTTGTAACACTGGCAACATTCAACGGATGCGGCAAACGCTAAAGGCAATCAGCGAAGGCGTGGTTCATTGTAATTACTTTACTACAGTAGTATAAAGCCTCATCAACGTACACGAAAACCAATCAACGATGGTATGCGCTTCTCGGAAAGATGTTGAGAGACCGTCTTCTACAAGTTCAGTACAGTTATACATTTTAAACTAAGGTGCGTACAGTTCGTTACAGAATTGAATTAGAATTTTAATTGTAGGTACATTTTCGTGGTTTCCATTTATGTTTTGGTAAATGTTTAACGGATTGTTTGAAATTTTAATAAATTACTTATTGTGAACCATTTATCGTATGTAACTTTTCTATAAAAATATCAAAGACAAGTAAGCAGAGTAATCTGCGTTAATCTAAAGAATAGAACATTGAATAGAACAATAATCAAAGCACGTACATTGTTATAAATGGTTTAAAGAAACCATCCACTGTGTTCCTTGTAAATATAAATATATGTTGCAGCTGACTGTACCCGCCTCAGTAGCCGAATAGGCTTCAATTAGACGCTTCCATACGATTAATGGCTTTTATCAGAAACCTATAACATTTAAATGTAAGTAATTATTGTAGAACTTGGTCAAGTGGCGGGAGGTGGCTGCTACTAACTTGTTCCAGTTTTATCGCATTTCGGATTCCTACAGCATTGGCAGCGTCTTCTAGAAAATTAGAACAAATACTCTAGAAAATTAGAAGACGCTGCTAATGCTGTAGGAATCCGTAGTACTTGTACACACATCAAAACTTGATATCAAGAATGATTTGATAATCAAGAATATATTTTACAAAAACTGAATTCATCCATAATTTATTTAAAATGTGGTGATAAGTCATTGATACAGGCATGGGGAATTAGGTAGGAGCCTTGATGGAGATGAAGATTTCATTTAAATAAATTAGATTTTTTTTTAGAACTAAAAATTTTCTTGATCCCTAGACATATGTGATCACTGTATGTGATGGAGATGGAGATTTGATTTAAAAAAAATAGATTTTTTTTAGAACTAAAAATGTTCTTGATCCCTAGACACTTTTGATGTGTGTATATACGTTATTTTATGTACCGTAAACTCTTACATTTAATCCTTTTATAGAAGGGTTACTACATTAGATAAATGCAACACGAAACTGTAACCTTCTTACGAATAAACGTGTTGTAACTTATACCGAAGTTATTACAGGTTGACTGAAACTGGTTACTCCGTATTTTAAATACAACTGACAATTTAAGCTGAGCTTGGTATAATGTCGGAATAGATAAGTCAGGTTTATTGGTAAAGCCGTAATTGTAAAAATGTATCATAAGATTTATTCGATTGCAACCTAGCTTAGCTAAAAAAGTGGAGTTTCTTCTGAACCTATTTTATAATCTGACATGAGTTATTATGTTCATAATCCAGCCTAACTACGTACTTACTTACCTATACTATATCATTTATACCTAATACATATACAGCCTTTTCTTATTCGTTTGGAATCAATCTATTACAATAATGCTGTAATATTATCTCTATAATTCATTGTCATTAAAAATATACTTAATCCTGATAAAAATAAATATTGAATGTAGCGATTAATTAAAAACGCGAATTCCCATCAAAGGATATTATAATTGGAACCAAAACTATCTATCGATATATTTCTTTATCTACAGCACTCAATGAGCCAACGGAAGATTTATAACCGTCTCATACAAATAGAAGTATAAAAGATATTAGCAGGAGATGGCCAAAATAAATCAATCGAAACCAGTTTCGACACTCGGCCACAAAGAGAAAAACAAACTCTATGAAATCAGTGGCGTTTTTAACAATTGACAGTCGTAAATCGAGCATGCGTTAAAATATATTTTTATTATATTTAGAACAATAATTTTACGATGAGAGATATTTTTTATAGGTTTGATTGATTGTGATTCAAATTTAACGTCAATACCATTTGGTCACTTATAGGAGGAGACTTTTTAATAAAAGCTTTCTGTCAAAAACATTTCATTAATTTTTATATAGGATATGAATATACAGTTTTCCTATACTAAAATATACGGGACGAATTAAAACTAGGTAGTAGCTCAGGGCCACTTTACAAATGTTAAAAAACGTGCTACAAATGTTCCGCTGTTCCAAATTGAAACTGTACGTTATTTACTTCGAAAATGAAGCTAATATTTTTCAAATACAAAATCGGTTACAACGAAAATAGTGACTGTACTTCGACCGATATCTATTATAATAAGAATGGCAATTATTTTTCGATACCCCACTTAACCCTGACAGTAAACATCTAATATGATTTATCAGAATTGGCCATCGGAAGCTTTTTTCTTTGGGTCGACCGAACGCAAAAGCAAGGCCGTTGCAAATATGCGCTCATTATCTGATTGAATATTTGTCGGTTCGAATCGCTAATAAATGACTAACTGGTAAAATATAAATAACTCGGCGAAGGCGTTTCGACCGGTCGAGAATACAAACTTGCATTTCTATTAGGTAGCTAATTCATAACAGTTGGCTTCGTTTGAATTATTGAATTCACCAAAAACGTATTTCACGTAGCGCTTGGGCAACGTATCTATGAAAATTCTATATAACTGATAATGCGTTTGTCAATTTTGCCGCTAACCTTATTAGAACGTGGTTGCAACAAATATTTAAAAAATCCTAACAGACACATTACATTTTTATTTCATACATACAAAAACCATCAGGTCAATAGAGTGGTGTGTTAAGCGTAAAAAATGTGTCCACCCGTTTCGGGGGAATATGGCTAAATAAAACTATAACATTTCTAGATGATTTTTTATAATTACATATATTTCATTACCTCACATCACATTATATACTAGGTTTTTCATGTAGCTCGATCACCTAAAGGCAAGAGCCCGCGTATGGGAGGCCCGCAGTTTCGCACGCTACGTGAGAACGCACAGAACAAGTAACTCTACAAAAACGAATGTCAAGATGCACGGTTGTGCAATAACGCATGAACTGGATGCAGCAGGTGGGTAATTGTAGATGAAATCGAAAGCCTTTTGTCTCCATTTAGCATAATTTTGAGAAAAATAAAAGTTGGACAAGTTCTCGGTAGCTTTGGAGGCACGTCGAATGTCGTACGCGCGTGGGCCGGCGTTGTTCGAGATTTCTTAGGTTTTGTAGATTAATTTATGTTGGAGCAGTTTCGTTTCGAAGCTTTATAGTACAATGTTTTCATTATAACTGAGACGTTTTCGCAGAAACCCTCACGATAATTTAGGTTTCGAGTTTTCTTAGTAGCTGCTGAATTTACTTAAGAAGTTTTATGGGGACAGAGGAATTTCCAGTTTCGACTATTTGTCTGTATGTACAATTGTACAGTCGGTCAAGTAACTGGTCTACCACACTAAGGCTCAGACTCATTTGAAATTAGGGTAAATATTTTACTTTTCACATTATTATCATTTTAATGGGGCGTCAGTACTACATCAAAACTGATGGCCGTCTTTTTCTGCCAACCGTACGTTTCCACCGATTTTATAAAAAAGCTTTCCCGCCAAAAATACGTAGTAAAGTATGTCAAATAGTACGTACGATAATATGAACGATGTCTCTAATAAAAAAGAAAACAAACCATATTTTTCTTTTCGAATCACACATAATGAAATCCACAACAATCAAAACTGTCATTATATTTATTTCGTCAAAATAATCATAGGTGTGCCTGTGTACTATCGTTAACAAATTCCTAAGCTTACATTACACCTTTGTGTATCTGTCAGAAAAGGTATACGTGAGCTTGTCTTGTATTATTAGGCTTACTAAACTATAGTCAGTAAGAACGATTGTTGTGTAAGCGACCATGGCCATAAAAGATTTGTTGTGACTGCGTTTCACATTCGGCCATCACAGTGGCTCGAGCCATATAATTTGGTTGGTTCGCAGCGCGTGGCGTCCGCAAATAATGTCTGATTACACCTATTTGTCACTCGTTCATTCATTCCACGACCACTGGGAATAGTGATGGGGTGTAGCCGACTTTTGATACGCAGAATGTTTATGCCATACCTCCTTTATCTTTACAAGTTATTTTATGGATAGATTAATTTCATAACTTTTGTTTAATATTTAATTGTTTAAATGACGTAATTCAAAGAAAGAAAGGGCTTTTCGGACTACTAGTGGAATTGTTAGTTGGAATTATGCAGTTTCAGCAACTTTTTCTTTTTCGCCTCCTTATTATTTATTTCGATTACCCAGACCGCAGGGTTATATGCACCCAAAACCCTACAATAATCAGTAGTCATGTATCGATAGATTACCGCCGTCGATCGAACATCACTAGTCCCATTCATACGACGTCGTGTGTGGGAATCGTTATGAAATTGAAAATGATCATATTTCTTCTAAAAGACACAGGCGATTGCACAAAGATTCACCTAGTTTTCGTTGTTAGCTATTCATTATTGTGTGCCGTGGGAAGGTGGCTATTGTCTGGAGCTTAGTGGACGCATTCCTTCGGGCCTAGGATAGATGTATTCTGACAAGTCTTTGTAATAGGATATTCTGCCGAATAATAACAATTTTGCATACACTATATCTTTTTTTTCGTCGCTTCGTCGTTGTTTTATTTTTCCGTTGCTTGGTGAGTTACAGTAAAATGGCGTGATTAGACCAGTGGCTTATGTCATAATCGTGTTTTTTTTATATATAGTGACAATTTGATAGGTAGCGTTAGAAAGAAATGAAAATGAAAATTTCTAAATTAATATGATGTAAATGACAATTTTCGCGTATTTGTAGCCACTGGCTGAGTATCGCCTGTTTTGTATCCACCTAGACATTCTGCTAATCTTACTAACATAGCAATATGTAAACTATTCACTAAACAGTGTTCCTATCACCTTCTGTCAAATTATATAGGTACTTATCACATTTAGAAAGAAACAATACAACAATAAAGAATATAGAAACAATAATTAGAAGCTTCGTATTTAAAAAAAAATATTGCAAGTGATCTTGACTAATACGACACGAACAATAACAGTTAAGTAATAATAATAAAAATTAAAAGTAACGCGCCACAATACAATATTATTTTGTCGAAATTAATTTTATTTTTACACAGTGTTATAGAATAATCGACGGTTACGCCAATCAAAGTATTTCGTAAAACGCTCCAGTTTTCTTTCTCACTTTTTAAATTTTTGTTTAATAATAAATTGCTTAATTGTTTCTGGTGGATTTGGTCACGCGAATACTGCACGATAACACGAAGTATTTCAGCAACGATTTTTATAAAGATTTACGATTTTAAAATATCATACTATTGACTATTAAAGTCTATCGAACTTGCTAACGGTTATAGTAAACGTTATTTTAACAATTCACATTATTAGCAGTGATATGCATGTATTAAATATATCCCTTTCTAATAAAGGATCACTCTATCTAGAATTAAAATCCGCATCAAATTCAGTTGCGTAGTTTTAAGGATCTAAGCATACATTGGGACAGACAGCGGGAGGCGACGATGTTTTATGCTATGTAATGATATTTTGCGAAGCAATACACAAATTCGCGATGCCCTTAAGGAGGCCGCTGAACCCAAAACATGCAATAAAATAGGTATGGCGTAGTAGAACGAGATTTTCCAGGATCGTGACATGCAAAATATATCTATGATCTCTGCCTACTACTCTCAGAAATTGTGTATTGTATGTTTATTAGCTAATTGGATTTATGATAAGAATCATATCTTACTCATGAAATATGAGTGAACAAAATGTAATTACAAAGATACTCGAAGACCCTTAGTAGGGACTAAGGGGTCGTAGCAAGATTTGCTAGCTGGCACGGGAAGAATACACATATTTCGTTGCTAATTAGTACGTAGTCAGCTTCCAAATGGGTTTAATCTTTCCCGTGCAGACAGTTACCAACTAATCCAGTTTCGAAATGAGACTAAGGGCTCGAAGCAAATAACTGATACAAGAAAGTTGACAAATCACTAATTAATTATCTAATTCCTCAACAGTATAGCAACAATCAACAAGGTGTTACGAAAAACTACGAGCTGTTTTGTGTTTCAATAATTTTTCACAATGCACAATTTATGGTACGGCTCGATAGGTAATTTGCTTTGGTAAAAAAACACCATCAATGGCCCTACATAGCGCGTCGCGTGTTGACATTCGTATGTGAACTGAACACGCGTACGAACAATGACTTCCCATGCACCCGATTGCCATCGCCCCCTGGACTTGCGCAATACGCAACCGGCCGAGTACCGTTTGCAAAAAAAAATTTCAACAACTAAGCGAATGGTCCATGTGGTGACGGCGAAAAGAATACATGTGTCACCAATCCAGTCCAACTTTTCGGGGAAGTCGTATGAGACGATTGAGGGGACTCTTCAGAGGACGGGCAACAGCGCTCTCTGTGAGTTATACCACAACACCATTGCCATCTCACCTGCCAAGCGTGGCAATGGGGGAGACCATCGTCCAACAGTAATCGTTATGTGGCTGATGATGAAGCTAGTAGGAATAGTCATATTAAAATTTTGGACACAATTAATGTAAAGTAACGTACTGTAACTGTACGTACCACATAGAACAGTCAGGACTGGTGTCAGTTTCAATATGTTGTCTGCTCAACAATGCACAATTTTTTTGTTAAGAAAAAAAGAACAACGTTAATTGCTGACCGTACTTTGGGTTCACGAAGATAATGGAAGATCTTTTTGTTTTATCGAAAAACTGTGTGAACGTGCAATATGGGCCCGAGTAATGAGGCGTTATGGCAATTTACGATAGCACGCATGCCGTATAATCTTATACACAAAATATTCTGCAACTCACTCTGTATTTTTGCACCTTAACGTAATTTAAAGTGTTGATATTTTTATCAAACTCTTGAAATCATTTTTCTCACGAAATCAGAAATATACCTATGTTCATTCGTCTTAATAACAATAATAATTAATCTTCTGTTACGTTTCTAGTTCAGTATGCTTGACAGTGTTAATATCAAGGGTGAAATTTATAAAACTTACAAGGTTGAAAAAATCTCGCTTAGAAAACTGCCATTTTCATAATGGATTTTGATAGAACTTAACACTTTCCCGGACAATAAACGGCTTTAAGCGTCATAACAATTAAAAAATCTAAGTCTATTTTACTGCCCGCAATATTTTGACGAAGCGAAATCTGAGTTTGCTTAAAAATCTAAAGTACATTAAGTATACTTACTAGACAAATACTTAGTAAATTAAAAAAAAAACCTAAAATGTATTCGAAATAGGTAGGTCGAAACGGACAAATTAACCCAAAACTAGACAGTAAAAAACCAATTGCGAAATGTAGCAGGTGCTCCCACAAACCATTTTACATTTGACCTCATACTTAGACTGCAAAATATGAAAATTAGTCTTAAAATTATTCTAGTCGTCTGAAACGCGTCTGCTGAATGCATTTTTTATCCAGTCATTCTTCCGCTTGCGCTATTAAGTTTTTTAGACGCATATTCCCTGTCTAATGTTTTGAGGATTGGATCATCATATTGTCGTGAATACGATTTTAAAAGTTTTACCCAGACTTGTCAGACGATACTTATTTATTTTTCAAGGTCCATGAAAAAAAATAACCTAGTTACTAATGTACATACGCAAACGTGGTATCGAGCGGGTGCATTTTCCATGTGTTTGATATGTTCTAGGGGGCACAATTATGAGGTCAGTGAAATAAAAATCAGTGACATACATACATAGAATCATGCATTAACTCCCATAAGGGGTGGATAGAACTGTAAACTTTGGTCATAATACGACATTAGATGTGTAGCATAGTATAATATCAGCACTATATAGCACGATAAAGTTTCTAGTATTTAAGAGAAGTTCAAAAAAGATTAAAAGCAGTTGAGTAATTAAAATTATAAGTTTTGCTATAGCATACTTATATAGGTTGACATTTTCGGCGGAGAACGAAGGAAAGTCGATCAATAAAATATATTCATCGGGATTAAGTGATTTAAAAGCTTCATAGAATATTCTTCAACATCGAAAACACTGGCCTAACATTTTTTTATTTAAGTATTTTCTAGATAATAATCTAATGGCAATGACACGATAGTATTTGGCGCACACCCCTGGCGCATGCATTGAAAATCTTGCAAGCTGAAGACTAGACGAAAACCATTAGTCTCCGCGTCTCATGCGCGACAGACCGAATGTATTCCATTTTTGAATTTCAAATCGAATGAACCTTGCAGTTTAACAACCTAGCTTGCACCTGAAACCTGCCAGAGTGTGAAGTCGGAAGGTTATTTAAAGTATCACAGATTTTGCATTAATATTTCTCTCTTAATACATACATAATGTAACAGTGTTGGTATAGGTTTCCTTTCGCGTTGCGGTAAACAACGACGGTCTCGTCATAGTAAAATAGATCTTGTTGAATTAGTGTTGTATTGTTTATTAAGTATATTTTTAACCGGGTACATCGGCGTTAATATAATAAACAATAAGCTCGAAGCTTAGCTTTGTTTGTACTCGACGTTTCGACACAGTTGCATGTTTCGTGGTAACGAGTGTGCTTGAGTGCGTTTAAAAAAATATGTTCCTTATTTTTTCCAAACTAGAGCACTCTTGATCGCAAACGACGACGATGAAGGTTTTACGCGGGAGACAGTGTGAAAACAGTGTTTGTTTATTATATAAAAAACAAAGCCACTTTTCGTTGTCACGGCATAACTCCGGAACTGGACCGATTTCGCTAATTCTTTCTTTGTTGTGCTTATTAATGACAGCAGAAGGTTCTTATGAAAGAAAAAAATTACATCCAATGCTGGGCACAAGCTACCCTAGATATTCATATTAATAGTTAAGACAGGACAACGTCTGTCGAGTCCAGTAGTAATTAGTAATTTTATTGACTAAACTATTTATTTAAATAAAGGGTCGCCGGTGACGTAAACACGGTGCTACGATAGAAAGGACATTTATAAAATAGTGTATGATATAACCACTGGATGCAAGGTGAATCCATCATGAATAAGTCTTCTATATGGTGATGTCAGTAGAATAGAGGTTATAGGTGTCGGCAGTAATTGTACCTACGCATACACATACACAAGAACGTCGCACATAATTGGCTAAGATCATAACATTAAATGCAAATTCGAATGTGCCATACTTTGATCACTGACGATGTAACTGCGACGAGATGACTCCTACGGCTCATGATGT
>SJJU01001614.1:0-54574 GCA_012932125.1 Conopomorpha cramerella | reverse complement strand
CACTCAATCGACCGACCTTACTGGCCCCTCGCGTTGAACTTGTCTCACTGCATTTATTGCTTCCAGACCCGTTGGTATCACTTGCACATGGTTATCTAATTGGTAGCCTTAGATAGGTATATGGGTTATGTATATCAGTGGCATTTTTGAAACACACAGTACCTACAAGCATACAGGGCACTATTTTAGGTAAGTAGGTAACCTGTATGTTTGTAGGTCAAGATTTTCTGTAGCAGGCAGGTAGGTAATTGTGAAAAGGTCAATTATGGTAATAAGTCAGTAGTTCGCCCTACTACTGAGGTTACCTATGCATTTTTTTCCAGCTCTAAGTTGACCCCCCCCCTCCCCCCATTCGCAATGTATTTGTATAATGTAGAGAAAACAAACTACTGAAGATCCAGAATGAAAAGCATTGTAGCTCCACAACGGATAGATAAATCAAATCCTTAGGTACATTTTGCCTAACTATACTTATAGCAACGAAAACCAAAATCTAGGAGCTCAATGTTATATTTTATAAGGATAAAACAATTTGGATTAGTACAAAATAAAACTAAATATAGTGTTAGTTTTTACATAGGTAGATAAAATGTATTTTAAATTACAGAACAAGAAATACACACTGAATTGAGATAAAATAGATACTTAGTTTGATTTGAAAATGATGTAAGCCACTTTTAGTATTAACAATATGTACTTATTGCATCAATTACAATGATTATTTGGCAGACCAAAAGAGATTTTCCAACAGTGCATAGGTCATTAAACCTAGTTAAATATGTATAATGTATAATATATTATAATTTAAGTGAAATTTGGAATACAAGCTGTAAGAAAATCTGCAATTAGACTAGCCACTACACCTTATATACCGAAACATTATGACTAAGAAAATTTAATATGTGATGTTCCAGCATACAAGATCAGCTGCACGCAGGCAACAGTGGGCCAGCATACACCCAAATATTATAAATTATTTTAAGAATAGTTCATAGATAGTAATTTAATATATTTTGTACAATAAAATACAATTAAGTACAACTTGTAGCAAAGATATTAAAGAGAGTAATATTTATTTAAGTGTGAAAGCTGCACAACGTGTGTGTGTATGCACAAGGCTTATTTACAGAGCACACACGCATTACAACAACACACAATTATAGTACATTATTATTTTATTACTTAATAGAATTAGAATATAAAGACACGCCCAAGCCAGAACATTCCCTTACTTTACATATTTCAATGCATGATTAGCCAATGAACATGCCTGTACTTCACTAGCGGAACGCTATCAAATAATACATTGATGATCGCTTAATATCACAGCTAATTATGCTTTGAAAATTAAAGACTTGTCTAATTTTCACTAATGTAGATAACAAGGTAGAGTATAAGTAGACAATCTGGATAAATTTACATTACAATATCATGTCTTTTCATATGAAAATTTTAAATTACATTACCAAAAATTAAACAGTGCAGCGCATTATAAATAAATGTGCATACCTTAATATTTAATTGACTAAATAAATTTGTTGCCTGCAGATCTGACATATTTAATTTTAAATATCGAGAGGTAATATCTTAGAGAAAATTTAATTTCAACTATTGAAAAAAAGTTAAATTGAAATTTAAAAATTATTTGTATGTAACTATGACAATTCCCTTCAAATCCAATGTGAAATATTCTGAATGCCGAGTCTCCACACATATTTCACTACCACCATGGACCAGACTATGAGGATCGAAGAGATGTAGCGACCAGCGCTTCACGAATGTGCATTGCTGTTTACATGTGTATCAGGGGTGCGTTGCCCATCACGTCTTGGTGGCATACGCTCATTGATAGCATCAAGCCCCTTAGCTTCAGCAAATGATGTAATCTTATGATTTGGTGAAAATCCTTGTAGTGCATTTTTAAGAGATGTTTTACCCCCCGAAAGTGCACCTAAAGGTAATGCACCCGTTGGAGTCAGACCTTTAAGCTGTAGAACAGATTCACTTTCCTCACGAAGAACAGAGAAGACATGAGCCATTTTTCCAATAGCACGGATTTTGTTGCGGATAACTTCTTTCCTGAGATTAGCTTCCTCCAATGCATCCTCTCCTTCTGTCATCAACTCATCATCTGAACATATATTCAAAACATTAACAAGCATTTCTGTGACTTTTTCACCCACAAATGGAAGAGACCATGTGAACACATCCATAAAATTTGGTAACCAATAAGGATGTGGTGAACAATTGAATTGGCGTATATTCATGACATTGTTTTCATATTTTAACACAGCTGCCTTATTGTTGTACACATCCAAGTAGTTAGGGGCAGAGAAAATTGTGATCAGGCTGGGGAATCCTGTGGTCTGACTTTTACGATACATCCGGTAACCTGCATCTTGAGCTTCATGAGCACGAATGATGGAGAGTAAATTATTTCGTTGGAGGAAGTCACAACAAGCAGCATAGCTATAGAAATATGAACATCCTCTAACAGAGTTGTGTGAAAAATGTTCTGCATTCTTTTCATTACCAAAGTCTTCCAATGGATCAGACCAAAGCAGGTCACACATAGCTCCAAAAGCAGGTGGTTCTTTAAATCTATCTAGTTTGCGTATGTCATCTAGGTTGTTTATTTCGGGTGATAATCCACCATGGACACAAAGAAATTGTTGGTTCATTAGGGCAGCTAGAGGTAAACAATCAAATGCCTCCATACATTCATCGTAAACTTTCTCAGAATATTTGATTCTGCACTCTTGTTTGAAGGTGAAGTATTCCGTCAGATGTCGGCACTCATGATTGCCGCGTAATAAGAATAGTGTCTTGGGGTAACACAGCTTCAAAGCCCAGAGATAGAGAACACATTCTATACTGAAATAACCTCGATCGACATAATCCCCTAAGAATAAATACTTGGTGCTAGAAGGAGGGCCACCTACTTCGAACAATTTCATCAAATCGTAAAACTGCCCATGGACGTCTCCACATACGGTCACCGGTGAATCGATTTCAATCATCGTCTTCTCAGATCGGAGGAGGGTGGCACCCTCCTGGATAATCCGTAAGGCAGCATTTTCTTCGATTCGACCTTCTGCGATAAAATGTTGCTTCAGTACATCAGGCAATGGTTTCCCAGTTTTTTCATCGAACACTTCAGATACGGTAAGCTTTCGGCTAGGAGGAAAAGCGACACTTTGAATCATACGCTGCGTAGTCGACACTTTATCATTGCTCCCGGACATATTTGTCACCTAAAAACACTAGATCTAATCCATACACGCCACTATTTTCAAAATGGCAGAATAGATATAATAAAACAGAATCCCGATTTCACGACAGAGCAACTAGAACTACTGCGCACTGGAAAACAATGCGCAAACATCTGGCGAGTGGTCAATAAAATAAACAGGGGTATCGAGCGCCTTTTATTGCTTTTGAAAATATTTTATAGTAACACTGACGGACTATCAGTCTATTATTTGACAGTTACTTAGTTATTTTTTATAACATTATTTTCGTATTTGATCTTAGTTCACATTACGTAATTTTCAAAAATATATTTTTATAGGGACACGCCTTAAGTTCCTCTATGAAATGAAAATGTCTTTCAACGAGGTTCAGATTTCAGTCGGTACATAACCTACCCTTCGGGTATTCAAATTTTAAAATTAGATTCCTACTAGATTCTTGGTTCTATTCTCATTGTAACCCATGCAGCTATTTTTATTGTTGGGTGCATTTCTTAAAGTAGACACAGATTCCATCAATAGGCAGAAAGACAAGACAAAGGTTTTTTAGCTATTTGGTGTTTACTAATTGTGTCTAATTATCTTTAGGATAATGTATCTATTTTTTGTCATGAAAAATAATGTTACATGGTTGAAATTAAATTTTCGTAATGGCTACCCTTTTTCATTAGACTACAAAAAGAACTTGTAACTCACCACTCAGTTTTCATTCTTGCATCCGGCAGCAACGGTCACCAATTGCGTTCCACGTAACATATTAAATCAAAAGTTTTTTGTACTCTTTTAATCCGATTTAATAATTTCGTAGTTAGCTAGCACAGCAAAACTCTTGAGTCTTTTTTTGTGGGTTAGTCACTCACTGACCTGTCTCTATAGGAAAGGACTTTCAGTCTTGTGCGCTCGGCTATATGATGATAATAATCAACAGCTATGAACCTAAACCCGTCATTACCAAAAGCGCTTATTTACTGTAGCTTCGTACAGGGCGGACAAAGGGACAAATAAGATATTTGTGGCGTTTGAGAATAAATATACTTGCTTGTGCTTGACCCATTATGATTCTTCTGCCTATTAAACTAACAATCTGATAAAGATAGATGAAAATGAATGATATTATTATACAACTACTTTATTCCCCAGACCAAACACAACTAGACTTGCAAGCCGCGTACCAACTCCAGTCTGTCTCTTTACCAACAAAATATATGAAATTTCATGTACTTATGGATCCAGAAACACCCTGTTACGCAGTAAGGGGCAAAAAATACTTTCTCTTACTCCTTCATGTCGTTCATACAAACCAAACACAACCCTCGGTCTTTCTCTTTCTAAGCAATATGTTTGGAAGTTGGATGTACTTCTGGACCCAAACTGTCATTTTGGTCGTAAAGGTGACTCTTTTTCTCCTACTTATTCTACGTATCGTTTTATTTTAAACGTCAGTTTGTGATTGCAAGTCTAGTTGTTTTTGGTCTCCGTGTGTCGTTAATTTTATTATAATTTTTTAAACTGGCTCTTATGTTCAAGTTTAAAGGCGACAATAATTCTGCTACAAAGTAATAACTCTTCGTGTTCAATATTTATACAGGGTGGCTCATTCAAATCGGTCAGTATGGGAAAGTCTGAAACTATAAGACATACTAAGATTTGTTCTTAGGAACCAGGTCACCGATTTTGATAAAAAGAAAAACTACATTCCTACTTTATTGGAAAAAAAAGAATTGTATTCAGTTCGGGAATCGAACCTTTGAAAAAATAAACTTGCACTTTTACTTTTTATCAAAATCGGTGTCTTGGCACCCTCTGTATAGTTGGTGTCATTGTCACAGTCTATTGATAAAGTCGTCAAACGTCAAATCAAAGTCGTGTCAAAAACTCATTAAAACGTGAGGTGAGGGTGGACCATCACATTTCAATGCTGCGTGGAACATTACACGGGAATAACAAATTCAATCAAACAGGAGTCCTCTCGTTTACTTCTCACTACATTATTTTTCATCACCAGCACATTATTACACTAATTCCACCACATTAGCACAATAAATGTATCGAAAAAATAATTTTGAAAATGAGAAATAAAGAAGCCATTTGAATCTCATCCTTCCCGTATCTTTTTCCGATTATATTATTGTCTCGTTTTATTCTAAACGTCAGTTTAGGATTGAAAAATTGTGTTTGGTCTGAGCTCAGACAAAAAAACAGCTAGACTTGCAAGCCGTGTACTAACTTCTACCGGTCTCTTATCCACCATAATGGAAAATTAGGTACTTCTGGAACCAAACTGTCACTTTTACTAATAATTTGACAGTTTGGATCCAGATCTGGTAAGCCTGGACTTACTCTGCTAAGCAGTAAGGGACAGAAGATATTTTCCCTTTCACTCTTGCATGTATTTAATATCGTTGTGGTGCTGTTTATTTTAAACGTCAGTTTTGCTATTGAAAGTCTAGGTCTGAGGGTCAGAGACTCTGATTGTTCGTTTTCGGACTCGTCTATTCTAAAAGCGAATGATCTGTATAAAGCTCAGAACAAAAACAATGTGTTTGGTCTGAGGTAGCTACAGTCAGGGATTACCGGGCATTTATAAAATGGCTATCATTATTTTCATTAAAAAAGTATCTGATACCAATGGCTGATTGGATAAAAAAAAGTTAAACGATTACATAAAAGACCACGGATGGCGCTGATGAAGCATAGCTTTATCTTGTTTTCTTTCTGGCTGGTTACCTATGTGTAAAAGCAATGCGTAGGTACTTGTGCAGTCTTTAGCTGTGAAAATAATAATAAAGTATTAATCAATTCAATCTTTTGTAGCTTTGTAAGCGCCATCTGTCATATAAAAAACCACTTTTTTGTTTTTATCCAATAGCTCATTGGTCTGAAGTTTAGACCAACAACGAGGCTTGCAATCCGACTGACGTTTAGAATAAAACGAGACAACGATACGATATACATGCAGGAGTGAAGAGGTAAGAGATATTTATCTTCTGTCCCTTACGACATTTGTAGTAGGGTATGTGTACTTTTGCATCCAAACTGTCATTTTGGTAGTTGTCAAGATCCCGAAGTACAATAGTAAAACTAGATTTGCAATCCTAAAGAGAAGTATTTCTGGATTCAAACTGTCTAATTAGTAGTAAAAGTAACAGTTTGGATCCAGAAGTATATGAGATTCCATACATTTTGTTAAGAAAGAGACATACTGAGGGTACTTGCGGACGCGGCTTGCATGTCTAGTTGTGATCCAGGTCCCTATTTTAACAAAAATGCAGAATTAACTCAACATCTACCATAACTCAGCTAAAATTGTTTAGCAGTAGTGGTGTTAAGCTTTATTATTGTATATGACTTTGTTATAGGCTAAAAAATATTATAGGTATATAGAAAAAAAATCCCTGATAAAATCTGTAATGAATCAAATAATTATTTTCATACAACAGTTTCAGTAATTAAATACTCTATATATTAATACATTCATGTAAAACTAAATAGGTAGGTTCCATAACAATAGATCTCATCAATAGGCTCAATTATGTCAGTTGACTGTGACGGAGGCATCCATTGCTTTATACTTTGGCTTGTTATGTGTGAAAGGCAGGTATCTGTATTTGATCATATGCTGAAACAAAAAATGATGTAGCATTATTATATTTGTTAGTTGTTGTCCAGATTTTTAACCTTTTATTTTTTGTTCTTGTGATTTTGACTTCTGTTCTGAATACCATGCACTCCAAAATTACTGGTCTTTAATATAAGACAACTAGCTGTCCCGCCAAATATTTCTTTTGCCGTAGGAAGATTTGTACCCTTTTAAACCTTCTCTGGACTCCAACGTTCAATTCAAGACAAAAAATAGCCAAATCGGTCCAGCCGTTGTGGAGTTTTAGCGAGACTAACGAACATCAATTCATTTTTATATATTATATAGATGACAGTTAAAAGGTTCTGAAACCTATCTATGACAAGTAGGTATATTGTGTTTTGGAAATATTTAATGAGGAGTTTTCTAAAATAATCAATATGTCAAAATAGTTGAAAATGAAAGAGATGCAACTACTTTATTAGAACTCACTCTTTTGTTGTTTTTTTTAAAAGAAAACTCCTCATTGCCTAAAGATAGTTTGTAACATGCAATTCCTAAGAGACAGAGAACATCACACTCTTTACTGGTTCAATAATAAGCTTCTCATTATCCACAATGTGGTAATTGAACACGAATTACTTTTAAATTTCCAGTAAGTAGGTACGACTTTTAGTTTATTAAAAAAAATATCATTAATTTTATAGTTTGATAATGAAAAATAGATATAATGATAGTCAGCCTTGATAAAAAATTGGAAGTGCTACATTCTCGCAGTACTGTCGGCTCGGCTGTACAAAATAAGCTATTCAAAACAAAAAGGGCAGATTTTTGATAAACTACATATTGATGACCATATAAACTTACTTTGATTTGTCTCTTCATTGTGATACAGAATAGTGTAATGAAATACATGACTAATATGGGCCAAAATACAGGAATGTTGAATGCATCAATGAAGGTGCAGATAAAACCTACTAATGTACTCTTAGTAACTGACAACCAAAATTTAAATTCAGGTAGTCTTCTTATAAAGGGCCTAAACTCCTCTGTTGATCTTGTAGGCAGAGCTGGCCCATTGTCATCGTCTGAAAGTAAATAAAGAAAAATAGTAAGTACTTTGACTTATACATTCATGTGATGCCTACAACAGCTAGGCGTCCTTAGGCCTGTGGGTCACTAGTACTACCAAGAAGTACAACTAGTAGTACTTATCACCCAATTGAATATCACTTCTATTCATTATCTCCGGAGAAATTATGTAAACAACAAATCAGCGGTTTTCAAAGTTTTTTAGATATTTTTTTAAATCATTCTGTATAATATGACAGAATTAAACGTAATTAGTTTAATTCTGTCTCTTTTTAACAGAGACCTAGAAATGTAATATTATATAAATAAATTTTACACTATGAATAAGCTTTTGTTTTGTTTGTTTACATAAATTATCTCGGGGAAATGAACACAGTATACTGTACTACCAATATGAAAAAATACTGTTGATGCATGCTGGTAGTACTACCAACTACAACTCTGGCATAATTTGAGTTAAAAAATATTATGTTGAAACATGGTGCAAAAATTTAAACATAATCATATAGACCTTGTTCAGTAGTACTACCAGCATGCAACTGTATTTTTGCCTATTGGTATAGTTTGTGCATTTCATGAATGCGGGCCTTAGATGTGTGTGTAGCAGTTTTGTTCATTTGAACTGTCAACTAGCATGTCCATATACGACTCACACATCTAAGGCCCATGAAATGCACAAACTACAGTACTAGTGATCCAGAGGTGAACATAGTCATATCACATAGTTTTAACAAAAAGGACCTAATACAAAAGATGATTTCATTCAGATTTTGACATTAAAGTTTTGTATCTTTTATGTTAAGGTTCAATTTCATAAAATGACACATTTTGTTTTGTCTCTTTTGTTCTAACTGTGCGACATGTGTACTTTTACTTTACAAAAACTTTAAACTTTATTTACTTAAAACTTTACACTTCTCTTAACCTTAAGACTTAAATAGGCGTAGTATTTATTATTTTTCTTTCACATTATACTGCAGTAAAATGCATGAATTGTAATGTTGCAAAGGATAGTAATTTGGATACCTGGCCGCGTACATAGGTTTGATTCTAATTTGCCCGAACAGACTTGTTGCTACGGTATACTAGTATGGCAAAGGAAATTGGTAGGTAGAGTATGATTTACAAACAGACATTTTTGAGCATAAGCAGCGTGAAGAAGGAAGACGAGGGTGGGTTACAGCTACAATTGGCGTTGAACTGCTCGCTTGATTGCACATTTCATGATAGGTCTTTTGTGAAATGTTGCTACTTTTTGACACAATTTCATATTATTTTTCTGTATGTTTCAAAATGACCTGAAATCACCCATTTGGATGCTTTTTGATGTGTATTTTTTTAACACTTCTTTCGACCATAGCTTGGTACTATCTGGCCGGCCAGATATATGGTTATAGACAGACATCCAGTCATGCGCCGGATATTGAAAATAAACTGGATACTGGATGGATATCTGTTGCAACTCTAATGTATTGTGATCATGGGTTAAAAAGTTTACTTTCTATTTATTGCTAAAAATGATGTTCAACTGGTATAAATCAGCAATTGCTAGACTTCTAAAAGATAATAAAAACATGTGGAAATAAAAATTTACTTACCATCAAAATCCATAGCAGGATCAATTTTTGGTGTCAAGAAAGCAATAAATAGGTTCAAATGATATATGCCCAGTGCATATGTAACTATGTACCAGCCCTGGAAATTAATAAAAATCTTAATAAGTAACTGAAAAGTTTATGAAAGAATACTGTAGGAATTACTTTTTATAAGGACTCAATAACACAGGTACTAATTAAAATTTACATTTTTTTTTTTAATTTGATGGACTTTTAACTTGATGCCTATTACTTACAATAATGGTCTATTATTCCTAACAATAAAAGCTATTCCTTTAGCTGAATTATTTTAGATTTAAAAATAATGTAATATGGCCATGAAATTCTATAATCACTTAAAAATATGATAGCCTGAAAATAGTAGATGAGGGTAAGGTTGATTTTTCATTGGCAGAGAGTAACTTCTAATAAATTGTTACTAATGACTTCTGAACTTCATGAACAGAACATTAATTTCTAGAAATTGTGCACTCCAGTGAAGGTCTCTTTAGCTGGCCAAATGTTTGATGGACAAAATGTACTTCTCTCAATACGGCAGTTAAATGTTATGTTGTTGTACTTACTTGTTTAGTAAATATTCTGAGCAAGAATATTGCTAAGAGAACAGCACTTCCAAACCATCGTCCTTTAGTGTGTGGGGTCCATTTATCTAGGGTACTCTGATATATCTGTAAAGTATGTACACCGTCATGTTATAGAAAATATTAATTACAGTGGAAAGGTACGTGCATACCTTCTAATTAGGATTAGAGTTTGGTTATCTATCACTTGACTCGATTTAATAACACTTTACCTGACTAAGTCGAGTCCAGGCCTGAACAATAACACCACGCCTGGCTGGTTCACCAACTAAATCGTTACCATCCATCATCTTGTAAAGGCTGCTAATTCTAACTAAAAAAACTTGATGTAATTAGAAAAGAACAACAGAGCGGTTTCATTTCATTCTATTACACTAATAAACTGTGTCAAGTTGAAACCATAGGTGCCTATTATAATTCTATTTAATCGTTACTTCTATCCTTTGCTAAAGCAATGAATACGGATAGAGTAAAATTTAATTTTCCAGTCTCACAATTTTTTATCGACACGCAGACGGATGAATGAGACATACGACATTTTAAAGGAAAATGTTGCCAATGCAAAAATAAAAAAAGTAAACGTCATCAATCTTACCGTAATGGCGCGTTCCACTACGCTTAATACACATAACAAGGGACCACATTATTACATTCTAGAACTGTCTTATACTCGTAATGAACCCTTGTCAGCACTAGTGTCATTTTTAAAGATGTACTTATAATGATTGGAATATTCCTCAGACCAAACCCAACTAGACTTGCAAGCCGCGTACCACCCTCAGTCTGTCTCTTCACCAAAATGTATGGAAAATGATATCGTCCCTTAAGCCCGCTCCACATTCTCACGAGACATTCACGCGAGAATCTCCGGAGATTCTCAGCGAGAACTGTATCGAGAACTTCTTTGACGATGAACGCAGAATGAGGAACATGCGAGTGTGGAGTCAATACACGTTCTCGCCTGTTCTCGCGCTCCTTTGTCTCGCGCCAAAAAACCGACAAAAAGTGGAGAAAAGCCGGAGAACAACGCGAGAACTTGAGAAAAATACGCGAATTGCTTCTACATTCACGTTTCTCTTGAGAATGTGGAGCGCCCTTTAGCTAAAAACATCGCTCAAGTCGAAAATTGGCGGTTTTTACATGTTAAAGCCATTGGATAAAGCTGTGCATTGCGGGTCGAACCATTGGTCTTATGAAATACATTTCAACCAATCAAGAGCCGTAATTTAAAAAATAGTGACAGCGCTCAACCCGGTCGGCGTCGCAAATAGCAACAGTTTTTTTCATCTCCTGTAAAGTTAGTAAAAATTACTTAAGCGGTGTTGTAAGCTAAGGGACGATATACAGATTTACCCTGATACGGAAGCGATTTTATTTACTTATTCACTCCTAAATGTTTTTCATATCGTTGTCTCGTTTTATTCTAAACGTCAGTTTAGCACTGCAAGTCTATAGTCGGCGTCACCTTAAGAAGCAAATTCTGACAGGTCGATTGACATGCGTAGCCCAGAATCGATTTATGAGTGATACTGAGCCCTTGTTTCTCTTAGTTATGACAGATGGCGCTAGCTGTTTTAAGGGGGATTAATGTTAATGAAATGACTAATTCCAAGCAGCCAGTACTGAAGATGACAGCAAATTGTTTTATTGATTGTTGACATGTTAGAATGTGTCTGAAGTTTAAATAACTTACCCACATAATAAAAACGTATTAAAATATAACTGACAGATGTCACCCTGGACACCTACTAGCGACATCTAGATAAGACTTTTTGGAGTTTGAAAATGTTTTATGAGCAACAGACAATGCATTCAAGGTTTCAACAAGATGACACCTATGTGTTAGCCGTTCATAACACGTGTTGTAGAGCTTACTATATTTATATTACATATAACTGCGTAATCGAAACGTTGTAACTTGGATTCATGATCAAAAAAAATCACATCTCACTCAAGGATTTAAAGCTCCCCTCCAGGGCCCATAACTTTTCTCCACCCTACTGTTTTGGTATAGGTACTTAGTTATCATATTTTTCCACAATGGTTACTTACATATCAAATCTCGATACATCCGCCACACTGAGGCTAGTACGCTACCTCATGGGTGGCGTGGAAACGTGTGCATTATTATGACGATAACAATTTTTATAACTTTTTGAATCGTTATATCTCAGAAACGGTGGCTTGTAAGAAAAAAAGTACTGATACATTTTTTATAGATAATTTTATGATAAAAGTTACTGTTTTGCTAAAATATAAATGACCTCTGTCCTAAACAGCCGAAGGGGTCACGAGAATTTCGGGCCGCTTCACAATCACTGCATAGTATAAAACAAAGTCGCTTCCCGCTGTTTGCTATTCCTTACCATTATCTAGAAAAAAACCTAACTACCTATTCTGTAAATATTTCAAGAGTCTACGTATAGTTCGGTCTATTTCGTCCAAAAAATAAGAGTGAAGTTACATAAAGTCCCAACAAGCTAAATTTCAATGAAATTGCTCAAAACATAATTATAAACAATGTCTAGCAGTTCCCCATCATACCCGTGTATGGAAAAAAAATTTAAAGTAAAAAAAATAAGTATTTGGCGATTTTCAGCAAACGGTAAGTTTTATCACAAAAGTCCCTCAGACAAAAATTGTAGATCACAAAATTATCTATAAAAAATGTATCAGTACGTACTTTTTTCTTACAAGCCAACGCATCGTTTCCGAGATACTTATAACGATTCAAAAAGTTATAAAAGTTGTTCTTGTCATAATATGGACTTCATCTAGAGTTGTTAAAACAGCAGTTTTCAAAATGTTTGAAAAACAAGAATTAATTCAATATGCTGAAGTTTTTAAAAATAATAATTCAACTCAACAAGAAGTTATTACCAACGGCATCCGCTTTCTGCCTCCGGCACACCAAAAGCGGTTCGTGCGCGGCGCGGGAGCAGCGCGGACCCGCGCTCTGTTTGTAATTCAGGGAAATGTATGAAGCACGGCACACCAAAAATGCAGCGCGGACCCGCTGCTCACGCGATGCTTCCGCGCCGCGCACGCCCTGCTTTTGGTGTGGCGGGTGCCGTGCTGCTCCGCGCACGACCCGCGTTTGGTGTGCCCAAGGCTTTCTTCTTTCTATGTACGGAGCTCCTAAAAAAACTACCTGTTTAGATAAGCATCGATATGCATGTTTCGTTAAAAATATAAAACAAGTTCAATTAGTTTGTCTTCCTTCAACCTCAGACGTTGCTCACCAACATATTTTTCGAGTATATTACCAAGTTCAAGTGTGGCTTGGTTATCAGTTAGACCCCACAGACTGGGGTTGGAAGTTGGTCAACAAATTGTTACGCCCGTGAAGCCACAAGTAAGTACACAAGTACTTGTCGTTATACCTACTGTTGGGCGTAGGTATAAACACGCGAGCCGACGGTTAGGTATCTATTATTATTATTAGAAGTTTCGACTCGAAAAAGTACCTAAATCTACACGTATGTTCTGGATTGTGTACCGTTGGTATATAAAGAGCGACGATCGAGTCTGCGCGCGGCGGGATAGTTTCAATTAAACAGCGATACATTGAACATCAAGAGAGAAAATTAAAGAGAGTTAACAAGTGATTGTAAAAGTGTTTACTAGCGGTTTTAGTTTAACTAAATTACAAGTAATTACAGTGCCGAAATAAAGTGTAATTCTTGATTATCGTAATAGTGTAATTTTCTATCGGTACCCACCCCCCACGTACGTAACAAAAGGTCCGACCGAGATCTTGGTCTTGGCCGCGACCGAGAGTAAAATTTCGTGATTTTAATTTGCCGCGCGCGCAGTGACAGTTCGCGGGTCGTTAAACGCTCTTATTGGCGGAGAGCTCTACCACTGCCATCAATGCTCTGAAGTTGGCATTTTCTCTGCGAAACATCTTATGCCGCCGGCACACCAAAAGCGGGTCGTGCGCGGCGCGGGAGCAGCGCGGACCCGCGCTGTTTGTAATTCAGGGAAATGTATGAATCACGGCACACCAAAAATGCAGCGCGGACCCGCGCTGCTCACGCGCCGCGTACGACCCGCATTGCTCCCGTCGCTACAGATCGAGTGCGGCAGCGCATGCGCGGGGCTGTTGTATTTTAGTTACTTAGTAACTAGCTAATTTTTAATAAACACGCCTTAATATACGGATATTATCGTTTCATTATCTAATGTGAACTCAAGTCTCGGGCTCGGCCGAGACTGAAAATCGTGGTTCGGTCGGGCCTTAGTAACAACATATTTCAAACTTTACTTCCACCTGCGCCGGTAGAACTGCTGAACACTATTTTTTGCAACTGCAAAAAGGGGAAAGGGAATTTGGGGAACTTCTAGTCATTGTTTATGTATGTTTTGAACAATGTAACTGAAATTCAGCAGCAACTTCGAATGTCTAAATTGACCGGACTACTATATTCTCTCGTTATCAATATCAAGCACAAACACTAGAAGAAAAATCATGTTAATTGTATGGTAATTATATTTATGGTATAAATATTTACATTATATACGGTTTATGGCATATTGCGATCTCGTTTTATTCCTTTGGGTACGGAATTGTAAAAAGTGGTACATACCATATTAAAGAACATGGTGGAGCAGTGAGCAGATGCAGAGCAGGGCAGTTTGGCATATATTTTTTATTTATTCCTGATTGATATTTATTTTGCCTAGTCAAAAATCAAAATGTTAACAAGGGAATTTCGTGTGACATATTTGTAAGGAGAATGTGGCAATAACGAGAGACATACATACGACAAAGTTATCTACTTAGATTGAAGTAAATTAAACGCCTTCATAATGTTAAGAAATTTAATAAAATTATTGATCTACTTACAATTTTATATACAGTTATAATACAGAAACAAAAACCCAAAATTCTCAGGTGTGGTTTTCTGATTGACAATGATAAATACGATATTATCGATCTAGAAATGTACCAAGTTGCCTATCTTAACAACTACGTACCTACTATTATTGCATTTTTAATAATAATATGTACAATGTTTGAATATACAATAAGATGAATTTTCCTAAAATATTTTCTTCTCATTTCAAACACAAATAATTTTGGTCCAGCTAAATCCTATTTCAAACATATTATTTTGAATTATATTGAGAAACCATGTAGATATTGCTTACGTTTTTATTTTTCACAATAGAGCGGAAGGCTTATCCCGTCCATGAATCTAAAGCTGTGCTAGGGCACAGCTGATGGGAACGATTGCAGTATTGCATTCCTTGATACAATTAACATTAATTGAATGATTATATACCACTTTGTCATTTAACACAATTCATGATGTTGGCAGTGGTGCTACATTCCCAATTTTATATTTAAAATTTTAATTTGACAGCAGCATCACCATGTCGGATTAAATGCTGTCGAATTAGTGTGTGTTATTATACGGAATAATCCTGCTGGTCTTCATAACACGTATTAAATCACGTGAGATTTAAGTATTAGTTCGTTATTTTTTTGATCGAAGGTTTACTTCCACCCCACACATGAACATACACTGTATATAGCCTACGTATATTTCTTTCAAATCATCAATATTGACGTTGAAAATCATCAATGCATAAATTACATTATACCTACAACAATTGAGATTTCATTTGTATGTGAGTACAATACTACATCTAAGACGAAATATTCATAGGTGTTGTCACAATAAATGCTTATGTTTATACACAACCTCAACACATCTGTCAGCCTAGGTAGAATCATTAATTGAATAAAGATGATCGTCTTAGGAACTATTCTATGCAGTGTTAAAACACAACATTGTGGAACCAAATAACATAAACAGTCATAATACCTTACGCAATTATACAAGGAAGACAAATGCATGCTTTATTTTTGTATCCATTTTCTACAGCTCATGTATACAAGTATTGCCATTAAGCAAAGCTACATTGCTATAAACTACTTATCTTATATAAATGTTACATAAAAATAACAATACTGTCGAGCATCTTAGAGTTGCTTTATTTTAAAAATATTATATTACTTAATTTTATTCTAATATCTACATGAATATCATGAAATATTCAAATAAGGCGATATTTTGCATTTCAAACTAGTACATTTACTGGGAAGTAAAAACAATATCAGTGTCTAATGTAATATCATTGACAGCATATATTTCTCTCTAACTAACTGTCATAAATGCACATTACTTGGGTCGAAATAATAAAAACAAATATTAGAAAAGTTGAAAGTCAAATAGTTAGTGAATTATTCATCCTCTGTGTCTTCACTGGTTATCTCTATTCCATACAGTCTGATTTTATGAGGATCATAATTACGATGAAATACAATATTACATTATTTAAAACACAATTAATTACACATTTTATTTGTGTTACACATAATTTAGAACAAATAACTGAAGTATGTGTTATTGGGAACAACCAGAAAAATATAATAGAACTAATCTAGAATCATATTATTTTGTAAGAAAAAACAAATGCATAAATATAATTAATTAGGTAGTATGTACCCATAAACAATAATTTAACTATAATAATGTAAGTATATAATATATACCAAATTACAGTTTACATCAATAATAATTTGTAATAAATTGATATGTTATTTAAATAGGTAGCTACTTAACTGCAGAGAAGTTTTGTATTTGATTGCCATTTGAAGCCACCCAAGAGCTGAATACATCTCTGTGAACAATATTGAGAAAATTATTAAATTATTTTTTAATATACATACGCCAATAATAATAAAAAAATTGAATATTTAATACGTGATTTTTATTGCGTAAAAAGATTCTAATTAATTCAGAATCAGGGCCGATATTTCTTTGACAGACCACGAGTTTAAACCTTTGTACAGTTAGAGACCAAGTATGAGCTCCGTATGTATGAATGGGGAGAATGCACATGTCCATGAGTATGCGGTTGAGACTCGAAAGGAAATCCCTTTCATGAGATCTATCATTGACTAGTAGCTCCTCTAGGCGACGTGTCTTTCGACTTTCTTATCTTGTCCGGTCTGAAAGGAGACTAATTGGCTAAGATAAACATAATCTTGGACATATGCTATTCTCTCACCATCCACGTTTATGCCATGCTAGTGGCTGTCATGACTTTGGTCTTCGACAAATTCATCTTAAGAAAAATTAGATGCCCGTCGGGCTAAGTTGTTCTAGCATAGATTATAGCTCAAAAGCGGAACGAGAGAACAGTAGGTCTGTACAATTTCGTCTGCGAAGCGAAGATTCATAAGCCTTGCCTCACCGACGGCAAAGCCCTGACCTACCCATTCCGGGCTCAGCTTCCGGAAAAGAAAAAGTGCTGTGAAAAGTTTTGGGGAGAGAGTGTCGGACAACAATTTAATTAAAACAATATATTTAGAACACGTAAACTAAAGCAACACGGTATTGATTGAGATATGACACTATGTCAGTAAAAATCACGCAATAGAGGTTAAGTTGCACTGAAAATCAGTATAAGCGACTGCAATATAGCCTTACCGACATGCCTACAGCTCGGGCAAATACACCGAGTCAGCCCTTTATGCTGTGTAGGAAAAGTGGAGGACTAACTAAGGGAAATAAGAGAGCTAGCAGCCTCGGGCAGTCCCTAGACAAGGAAAGGGCCTTCAAATGTACATACTTAACTGTATCACAAAAGCGCCCTAGTTTCTAAAGCAGCGTCCTATTCTGGGGTCGTTCCAGGCGGGGTGCTTTCCCTTCTAGTCCAGTGACGAATTCGCTTCTAAATGAGCTAAATGGGAAACATTTCTATACAGGGATATGCGAATGACCTGATAATCTAAAGGCAAGGCCACAATCACCATATTTTACGTATCTCTATTGAATCTGATCGTGGAGAAATGGTGTGACGCAAACGAATTATGTAATTAATAATGTCAACCCCATTAAGGCACAGTCTTATTCACACATAACAGGGGCCGAGGCAATTTCAATCTACCGGTTTTCGACCGTAGACAATTTTAGGCCTCTGAAATAACTTGGCGTAACCCGCAGCAAGTAAGGTAATAAGTTAGGACTTTATATCCATTACGGAATGCATGAAAACGATCCCTATGGCCGCATTTCAAGCGATACTGAACCTCCCGCCGCTTACAATACACGGCAGCAATTCCATAAAAAAGAGAGATACGAAACTAAGATATCGGTATACTGTCGGAAAGTAAGGCCGTACTAGACGTACAAAAACCAGTCTTCCATCGAGTACGTAATGATGTAGAATAAAGTATAAGAGAACATTTCAAACCACTGTGGATCCGGAGGCAATTACGCTGCACACGAAAGTTATCTAGTGATTGTTTAAAGTTGCGAGGTGCAATATTTTAATGAAAAATTGTAAAAACAAAAGTAACTATTTTGACCTATCAGTTCAGACGTCGTCGGGTCATCTCTCATAAGTGCAACACTTACGAGCGGAGCGCGTGCTTTACTTCTTTGCGACTCGAACGAGTGAGAAGAGACTGTGAATCAGAGTCCGTTTTTTTGTTGTTGTTATAAATAACCTATCAATATTGATTATACAAACAAAGTGACATAAATTTAGCCCTCCAGGTATACATGTGCTATACAATTTAGAACGTGATTGGTATGTGTTGATTTAAAGTAGAACTAAAATAACTAAATTAGTTTTGGGATTGTGTGATTTTCGCAAAATTTTAATTTCTGGAATTGGGTATAGAACATGTTGGTCTACATGACCCAAAAGGGTTTCAGGTATTTTAAGTGGTGCCACTTACCTGCAATGACTGACGACACATTCATTGGAGCAGTATTCATCTTCCCATTCACTATTTGAGACGGCTGGATTTGTGCACCCATGACGTATACAAGACACACTGCCACTTCTATTTTCACTCTGTTGTGGAAAGAAACAGTTTCAGTGAAAATTACATTTATACAAAAAGCATTTTGTATGAATCTACTTGAAATTTAAACATTGATAGTATCCCCTTGTCTAATTTACTATCAATGTTTAAATAAGATAAATTCTATCAACCTCTATCCTAATAGATTAGGATATGAGTTAATAGATAAACTTATAAATTACTCATGAATATTATACAAAATTACTTACATCTGGCGATTGTTGTGGTAGACCTGCGTTGCCATTGCTATTTGGCGATGTTGGTTCAATTTTTTCTTGTTTCGGTGACAGTATTTGATTTGTTGTAGGTGTCTGCTGTTGCTGAATTTGCTGTTGTTGAATCTGCTGTGTTTGTTGCTGTTGCATTTGCTGCTGCTGCAGTTGTTGTTGTTGCATTTGTTGCTGTTGTTGCATTTGCTGTTGTTGTTGTTGAAGTTGTTGCTGCTGCAAGTGCTGCTGTTGTTGATACTGGTGAACTTGTTGATGAGACTGCTGTAATTTATTGAATAGTTAATTAAGTTTTGAAAGATAATACTAAGGCAAGTTTAAGGTTCTAAAATATCACCAGTGACATCTAATAATTCTATTAATATTAAAAAAATAACCAATTCCTTTGGTAACCAACTTCAAAAACATAGGTTCTAGGTTTAGGGTAAAAAACAGTAGTTGATTTTTCAAGAACTTTTCATTAGGTGAACCTATTTTGACAATATTTCGATTTGTTTCAGTTTTATCAATGGCATCCATGAGAACCATAAGTGTTTTTGCATCAAGTTTTTTTTGCAAATGTGTATTATGAAGTCAGTTCTTATTTATTAAATGGAATACATGGATAAATTCTTAGAGACTCAAGTGAGCGTCAGCAATAGTCTTAACATCAAACATTGGGACCCTAATGAATGAGATGTTGGTAACTAATGATAGTTACATTTGCCTAGCCAATAACAGGTCCAATTCATATACTTTTAAAGCTTACAGTTCAAATTGGGTTTAACAGAAACATGACATGTAAAGTGTATGTAAGTACAGTCAGCATAACTCTTACCCCCTCCACTGTATAATATGTTGCATGTATGCTTAATGCAACATATTATCCAGAATGTAAAAGGACCTTGAGTTATGGTCTTAGAAACATTATTGGGCTCATCAATATGAACAACTTTTACTATGGCAATAGTGTGGGGAAATTAAAAAAAAATTTAGTCCCCGTACAAAATGTTATATCTTGAGACAAAAATTTGTCTATTTTGTATGGATATTTTTTTTTGGAATTTAGATTTATTGGATTAATTGGATAAATTTTTTCTTTGCATTTCTCCGCATTGTCACCATAGTAAAAGTCGTTCATACGAGCCCAACAATGTTTCTAAGACCATTGCTCGGGGTCCCTTTACACGCAGTAAAAGGGGGGGTAGGTAATAGTTTCACTAACTACCATATATACATATATACAATTAAAATTTCTCAACATACCTGCTGAGCATGATGATATTGTAACGGAGCATGAACTGCTCCCATTGGTGGAGATTGCTGCATTTGCCTGTATCCTGGAGGTGAAACACCTGAATTTGCACCATAGTTTGGACTCTGACCACTTTGGTAACTTCGTGGTGACTGGGTTAGATTTGGTGGACAGTTAGATGGTGATGTAGCAGGATTGCCTTGATAACTCTGAGGTGATTGTCCAGGAACACCCTGTAACATTTACATGCGAGTGTTGAACAAGGTTTTATATAATTTTTAAACTAGTGGCGTGATAAATAATAAGTATGGATTTTTTTAATAGATGTCAATTTAAATATTTACCTGATATGGTTGTGGAGAATGGTTCATCGCAGCACCAGGATAGTTTTGAGGGGATTGCTGTGGATTTCCAGGGTAAACTTGACCAGGTGCACCTTGATATGCTGTGGGAGCCTGATTCCCTGGGTAATTTTGTGGGGAGTACCCTTGTGGTGTAGCATTTGGAGCATAGCCTTGAGGAGGAGGTGCATTTCCATAATTCTGTCCTTGATAATAATTATATGTGGGATTAGTGCTGTTATTGTGGTTAAACATAGCTGGATTTTCCTGCTCACCACCCTGTAACAATAGTAGTATATTTTAAAACTACTTAATAAAAACCGTGACAACCAATATCATTAAAATGACGTTTGTTTGTGAACATTTATGACATTATGAAATAGGCACAAAATATTTATGAAAGTGTTTCACTTTGGTAAAATAACATCATACCAAAACACAACAACCTAACCTAAAATGAGAATTATACAGTACGGAAACATACCAGGAATTGTGTATGTAGTTTCGCTAAATAGGCTAATATGAAAGTAATAATAAGTACTAAATTATCGGGTTTTTCACAGTTGTTTATTCAAAAGCCCGTACTTTAAAAGCTTTCCAAAAGCTCGCTAAAGACTGAACCGAACCGAACTGACCGGAGCGGAGCGAATACAAAAATGGCGACGGTCGTCGATCCCGTTCGCCGCACTGCAGGTGGAGAGGGGTGAGGTGAAGGGGCGGCGGCGGCGCGCGCCAAGGCCGATAGCGGAAGAGAGGGATGGGAAATGGGCGGAGCTTAAGTTTGACAGACTGGATTGCATTCCACTATTGTTTAAGACTACTATGAATGTAATAAAATACACATAGTCTTTTAGTAGGCAGAGGCACTTGAGCAAATGGGAGCATCTACGTGATGTGGAGAAAAAACGGATTTTTGGCTAAGGGAACAAATTACATTCTTTCAAAAACTCAATTTAAACAACATTTTACCTACTGTTAATATGTACCTACTTAATTATTCATAGCGTTACTAGTATTAATATCCTATAAATACAACATAAAGTCTGGAGTCTTAACTTGGAGATTTCATATGAACCTTTGAAAAGAGACAAAATTGTGCATCTTACCTTGGAAACTAAGCTTGCCCGATAAGCAGCTAAGGCTTTAAGATATTCTTTCTTAGCTACTTCAGTTTTTTGTTTATACACCTGTAAACATAAATTTGATGAAGTAAGTGATAATTAAATTACCTAAATTCAGTATTGGAAATATTAAAACATTATTTATCCCTCAGATTTACTTACACTTTTATGTTCCGAATCAAGTCCATCCCACATTGATGCAACAATTTTTGAGACTTCTCCAAAGCTAGCATTAGGATTCTGACCTTTTATAGCGGCCTGAGTATCTCTAAAGAAGAGTGCATAAGCTGATACTGGCCTGTAAGAAATTTTAATATAAAAATTATTAAGTGTAAATACACCACAAATACATAAATGTAAGTGTAATTTCAATAAAGAATATAGTGGTAAGAAAATGTCCATATATAAAAATAAGTACTTTTGTGGTTCATTTGGATCCCTCTTTTTCTTTTTCTTCTGAACTTTTGGTTTTTTCTGCATTTGTCCACGGTTCACTCCATTATCCATAGGTTCTGGTGATGATCTTTTTAGACCCATATTTGCAACACCCATCTGTTAAAAATTAATAGTGATGTTGGTTATTAAGATACATAGTTCATTTAAAATAGAAAAAAGTAGAATATAGGGTATAGTAAATATAGTTCATTGGCCAGAGAGACAGAGAGGGGGAAGTAAATAGATAATAAACTAAGCCTATACCTGATGAAGTGCAGATTGTTGCTGCTGGCTCGCTGAGCAATAATGGATAGGCAGAAGGCTTTCCGCATCACCAGGCAACTACCAACAAACAACCAATTTATTAATATTAATTTCTATTTCAGATATGTATTGCCAATGAACTATATTATACTTAAGTATGGCTTGTTATCTTTGTGATAAAATGCTTAATGAATACATGTAAAACAAAAAAGGCATAACTATGGTATCTCTCCAATTTTAATCTCTTTATACATAGACATTTATACACTTTGAAAATCTATTATCTCTGAACATAACATTGTATTTGAATATTTTTTTATTCAGTGGGTGTAGGTATTTTCAATGTGGTGAAATTAAAATGCAATTTAAAAGATACTGATGATATTATACCTGTGAGTGTTGCGATGGTACACTATCATCAGAATCATCACTGGTTGTACCAGGAGGGGATGCTCTTTGTGGTGATCCATAGACTGGTACTTGGGTCCCTGCCGCAGCAGGTGCATTTATGACTTGGCTAGGCTGCATCATCAACAACCTCTGTTGTCCTCCAGGTTGTTGTTGTATTAAATAGTTGCCAGCTGGAGCACCGCCACTGTAGCAAAAAAAATCAATAAGTAATAATAATCAAAGGCAGCAAGGTATTTTGTAGCACAGCAAGTAGGACCTAGATTTAAAAAAAAAAAACAAGAATTAATTTCAATTAAATGCAGTTTTAGCTTTGGCCTTTGTCTTTATCTCACTTAGGTGTAGAACACAGTGTGTTTATAAGATGTTAGTTGTTATTCTGAAAATCTATTAAGTTATTAAATTATAATTTACCCTTGGGTTGTCACCGGAGTATGTGGTTCTTGCAAATATAAAGGTTGCTGGTAAGATGGGGCACCACCTGGTGGGGCTAATCCGTCTTGAGCAGGGTTCATCATGCCCACCTGTTAAAAAAAAGTAAGTAAATTAAGAAAGATTAAAGATGGCTTTGTAGGTATGTAGCTAAAGTATTTGGCTATGTTCATTTATGTTGTCAACGCAACAATTCAATTTTTTCATTGCAAAGAATGAAGATCACAAAGAAACTTACGAAATATTATGATGTAAAATAGGCATCATATGTCATTGGTATAATATGTTACATTAGCCCTAAAGGGTCGACATAGGATTATTTCATTTCCACTTTGGATCTAAGCTCAGTCAGGATCTAAGGATATCTTACATTACAGGAAAAACACATCATCAAACAAAAACAATAAACTCTCGATTGGTTTACCAAAATCGTTCACTCATTCCACTTGCATCTTCTCTCTCAATAAAAAACAAAACAAAATAAAATATCACACAACAGAACTGAGAAGAGTACAAGTTTGTTCATTTGGTATTTACCTAGGTATGTTGCTAAGCTCACACCAAACAAACACAACACTCAACAGTTGTTTTTCTTGTTTTTGGAGTCAAAACTGTTAAGATAGTGTTGGGACAGCTGTAATTTTGTGTTTTTTTTACGAGAAAGAATCGATTCCTGCTCGTTATCGATAACTAGAAATTATAATCGTGTGCTGTATCTACAATTTGGCGTATCGTCTTGCAAACTGCAACATAAATTACTGTATCACCGGCGAGATTTATAACATCATGAACCGCGCACCTTGAAACTAGGTTACAGCTGAATATTAAGCTATTTTTTAAATTTCAATACTCAATACTCAATAATTTAGGATATGATATGACACAAATACTATTTTTCATGCACAGTGAGTATGCACAGCACTTCATTTGCACGTTCCGTTCTTTGCAAAACTCACTACCATCCTCAGACCAAACTCAACTAGACTTGCAAGCCGCGTACCACCTTCAGTCTGTCTCTGTTCCAACAAAATGTATGGAATTGGAAAACGATGTACTTCTGGATACAAACTGTCACTTTTACAACTAATTTGACAGGTATCCAGATTTACCCTGATACGCACGCAATAAGGGACAGAAGATATTGTCTCATACTCATACTCTTTCATTCCTGCATGTATTTTATATCGTTGTCTCGTTTTATTCTACACGTCAATTAAGAATTCAGTCATTCGAACAAGGTCGAAAGTTTTTGAACGTGCAATGACCAACACATTTTGCGAAAAGTATAAAATATTCAATGAAAGTCAGCATGGTTTAAGGAAAAAACATTGAACTATATTAGCAGTCTTTATCTTCGTTCAATCAATTTTAAATATAGACGACAGTAGGAAATATGCCATAAGGATATTATTGGATTTGACAAAGGCAATTCGACATACTGATTAATTAGTCTTAATATATAAAAATCCAGTGTCATGATGTTTGTTCCCAATGAACTCTTCATCAAGGCTACCGATTTTCACAAAAGTTGGCATTTATATGTAATTTCGTCCAATTTGAGAGATAGGATAGTTTATATTTCTTGACATCCACTGCTGGGCACAGGCCACCGTGGAGGTTATACTAATTTTATATTCATACTAGCTTTCCGTCCGCGGCTTCGCCCGCGTGGACTTCGGTTATATTGCGGTATAAAGGAAAACTATAAGAAAACTTTCAATCCTGCGGAAAAAATCTAAGTTTCCCCATTATTTAATCCGGGCTTCTAACTTTACGTATGCAAAATCTCAAAGCAATCGGTTCAGTAGTTACAGCGTGAAAGCGGAACAAACAAACAAACTCGCTTTCCGATTTATAATATTAGTAAGGATAAATAGTTAAGACAGGACAACGTCTGTCCAGTCCACTAGTAAACTATACAATGTAGGCGTGCGAGGAAATGGCTATAAATGGTTTCAATCTTACTTAACCCTTAATCAGACAAGGTTTGGAGTTTTTCTGATGGATTTTGGACTCTGTTGACGTTTGTTATTCTAATTACCGACTCCATCACATAAACCCGGGTGATGTTTATCATGAAATCTAGCTTTTAAGTACAATGAAGTATGTGTTGGCCAAGTGGCAATACACTAGCCTTTGTTTGATTAAGTAGAATACTACAATGAAAATACTAATGAAATTTTGAAACATAAATTAGTGATGAAACAAATTAAAGCATCCATACCACAGGGCGTAGCTGGATGTCTCCTTTTTCTTTTATATATCAACGACTTACCAAAATTAATCAACAAAACATCTGTACTGTTTGCGGACGACATATCCATTTTAACAAAATGTCAAAAAAGAGTTGTGTTGTTTTACGTAACCACGGTAAAAGAGAAACTCCCTACTCCGCGGCCGATCGTCGCGCGACATGCAACACACAGACGAAAAAGTTTGAGACGATGTAATAAAAGTTTCACTTTAAATAGTATCAACCTTGTATCGTAATGCAAATGTAATCACACACTGGTTTAATGAACATAATCTCCAACTCAACTATTATAGAGCGTCTGTGGTCCAGTTGGTCGGATACTTGACTTGTAACCGGGAGTTCACGGTTTCGAGTCCGGCTACTGGACGCGTACCAATGGGACTCTTTTTCAGAGCTTATGTACGCAATGCAACGCTCGTACGAAACATCGTGATGAAACCCGCACACCACAAGGTGTGTGAACCCTATAACGGCGATGGGCTCACCCCCTGTCACGTTGGGTTAAATACGCTTTGTGAACCGTGGGTACTTGCTTATTAAGCTAGTGTCTCTGCCTACCCCGCTTTGGGATAAAAAGGCGTGAAGTGTATTTTTTTTTCAACTATCCGATAACTAAAATTATGATCTACCACCCATATCAAAAACGATGATTAGAATATACATTTTAGTACAATAATTTTAGTATAGATATAGTAAACGATTTCACTCTCCTAGGAATCACGTTGGATAAAAACCTAAATTCGAAACAACACGTAACTAAATTATGCTCAAAAATATAAAAAAATACCTACGCGCTGAGAGAAATAAAGAAGACAACGGATTTTAAAACACCATTGACAGCTTATTATGCCTATGCATATGCATGGTTCAAGTACGGCATAATTTTATGGGGAAACAGCACCAACATACCTAAGCTTTTAGTAAAGCAAAACAAATTAATACAGGTATTAGTAACTATAAAGCAGACAGACAGTTGCAGGCCGTACTTTAAAGAACACCGGATTTTGACCCTACCTTCATCTAGCCACGCGGTAGCATGCCAAGCCAAGTTCAAGAGACAGAACTGGCGAGCCGCACCGTGTGTAATATTACACGAACCATTTGAAGTCACTTTTGACTCCCTCATAAATCAAAAACTATTTCACACAAACGTATCGGCTCATATATTGAGACTTGCGAGATACAATTATGTGTTCCAAATTTCATAAGCTTATCTCAAACGGTTATTTAGATATTAATGTCCAAAAATCCTTATTTTTATCATTGACTGACTGACCAGATAACCTAGAGAGTTAAACTTTGGTACCTATGCAGATAAGTAATTAGATGAATACAAAGGAATAAATAAAAAAACTGGCAATTTTTAAATAATTAGATTCTATTATGAACGCTTAACATAAAATAACTATAAGTGCCTGTACCTAACTATAGATGTAAGAATCAGTAAGTAATCAAAACTCATGACAGCCGGTCTTTATATGGTAGAGGAAGATAATTATATATCTCTTGCTTTTTCACTCCTGCATGTTTATCATGTCTTTGTCTCGTTTTATTCTAAACGCCAGTTTCGAATTGCAAGTTTAGATTTTTTTTTAGGTAGCAGGGTGCTGTACTCAGACCAAACACAACTATTGGCTATGTGCAAAGCGAGTAGTGGCAGACAGATAACGACCGCAGCGCACAACACGGCAGAAATCGGAAACAAATGCGGATGATCAGCTATCAAGTGTTGATTGCAGTACAAAATCAAAGCAAAGAAATGGGCCATGACTGTTGTTGCATTGTTAAATTTTAACGTGTTGCGTTCTTACATGCTCGGCTAATACTAATTTATTGCATTTTATCTCCGTTTGTGGTTGGAAACTAATATTATGTGTAATAGTTTCAAACCCGGTTTTTACTAATAAAAAAAAAATTAAAAAAAATACACTTCACGCCTTTAATCCCAAAGAGGGGTAGGCAGAGGCACTTGCTAAAGCAAGTACCACGGTTCACCAAGCGTATTTAACCCAACGTGACAGGGGGTGAGCCCATCGCCGTTATAGGGTTCACACACCTTATTATTATATTAATTTTACAAACTATTGAATAAATTTCACTTATATAATATTGTCAACAATACTTACTATTTTAATCTTTGGTTTTATTTATATTTGCAAAGAAAACTAACAATGTTTACATTGTTATTATTTGACAGCTTCCGCAAATGTTGTAAACGCTACGCGTCGCCACCGTCGCGCACATAGCCAATACTTGGAAACCGTGTACCACCCACAGTCTGTTTTCGACAAAAATGTATGGAAAAGTATGTACTTCTGGATCCAAACTGTCAAATTAAAGGGACAGAAGATATTGTTTCTTAGTCATGTTTTCCATATTGTCGTCTCCTTTTATTTTAAATGTCAGTTTAGTTTTACAGGTCTAATTGTTTTTAAAAGCTTTTTATTTCTTATTTAAGATTTTATGTGTGTTCGGTGCAAATCTTGCAACTCAATTTTGAAGCAGGTCCGGCAGGCAGGAAACGGTTGAGCATGAGCACATAACCGATTGATTTGAAATTTTGCATATACCTTCGGTTTGCATGACGTTACAAGATGGCGGACTAACTTTTTTTAATGCACTCCTACAATATGGGTATAAAATGAAAGGGCTTGCTAAATATAATTTGGAAAATAAAGTGACTTTTTTCTAAATCAAACATGGCGGCACTTACAAGATGGCAGACTAATTATTTTAAATGCGACAGTACAATAGGTATTGTAATAGGGGGTGGGTATCAAATGAATGGACTAAGGTTAACTCGAAAAATAAAGTGATGTCTCTAAAACCAATATGGCGGACACTTATTCTGAAGCAGATGTTCACGACGATTTAGCAGAATCGCATGGAAATCGCGCGGGTCTGATTTGTATGAGGTACTTAGTAATCGTTCAGACATAACCGCGCGGTTAATCAAGCCGCGCGGTTACCGCAACCCAACAATTTTGCGGTTTCAAACCGCGCGATTCGTAAGCGCACGATTCCCGCGTGTCTGAACGTACGCTTATAGTCGCCGTCAGCTAAGAAGCAAATTCTGACACATTGATAAATCCATGAACAATTTTTAGAATGGATATGACTGACAACCAATTGTATGGCGATGACATTTGTATCTCAGCGTTGCACATCCTATTGCTTCTTAGCTCGTTGTCATCAATTAATAGATGGGTTTTTTTTTTGTTCATGAATCGAAGTGACAACGTTTCGATTATATACAGTTATATGTAAAATAAATATAATAAGCTCTACAGCACGTATTATGAACGGCTAATAAATATGTGTCATCTTGTCGTAACCTTAAATGCATTCTCTCTTGCTCATAAAATATTTATGACGACTATATTTGATGGTACCAAAACATTTCTCATAAATCGATTCCAAAATAAATCGAATCTTTCCAACATTGTACAACACTATCAGTCCAGGTCACGCATGTCAATCGACCTGTCAAAATTTCCTTCTTACGTGACGCCGACATAGATGTTTAAACGTACAGCCCCCCTAGCACAGCGTTCCAAGAAATAAGTGACAAGACATATAACCCGCCGCGATTTGTTGAAACTAGCTGAGTCGCACGAAGCGTGACATAGCAGCCAATCAGAGCGCGTATTTGTTCTATGTCATGTCTTTCTTGAGGCGTGTGCTAGGCCTACGGGGTACAAACTTTTATGAGTCTGTATAAATATATGTATTGATACAAAAATACAAAAAATACAAAAATGTTTATTTCCATTAACTTATGTTACAAATGTCTATTAGGTAAGAGACCTTCTTGTAAGCATTAATGCCTGCATCAGAAGGACCCGCTCTTTCGTATATAAAGTTAATGAAACTTACAATAAACAGTGCAATAGAAACTGAAAATTAATAAAGGAAATAAATTAGTTTATGTATGTGAAGCGTGAATGTAAGACGTGTATACTGTGTGTAAGCGTGAGTGTATGCGGGTTTGTGAGGAGTAAGTGTGAGTGTATGTTTGTGTGTATGTGTATGGATGTGGAAAACGCAAGAGTGGTGTGTCAGGATTTTAGCAGATGGAGGTCGATTGTTTTACCACCTCTCGTGGTGTGAAGCTAAGTAGGTACTAGGGACATATGCAAGTAATTAAAAGTAAGAAAATGCCGTAGTAAAATCAGACATCAGACAAGCTTTTATAACGTATAAATAGTGTAATGACGTTATAAGTTTATGGGGAAAGTTTTAAATTTTAGTTTATTTTATTCTTTTAATTTTTTAATTATTTTTCGCATCTAAATAAAAGCTTATTTTAAAAAGGTTTTTTACTTTTAATTTATTGGTCTGAGACTCAGACCAAACAGAACTAGACTACACAGTAAGGGACAGAAGATATTTTTTCTTATCACTGACTCGTTTTATTATTAGTACTAATATACCTAAGAGAAGAGGAAAAATTAACACTTCTATAGGTAATAGCAACTATCCATAAAAAGAAACGACCTTGTAACTGAGAAAATATCTCTCGTAAGTCGAACTCGACTTGTCTAGGAACAACGTGATATTCCCGTAAAACTCAATATATATAGATACAGTCATGGACGTAACTTCCGGCTGTTTTTAAACCGGAAGTGTTACGCTCCGGCCTTGCTTGACCTAACCTAACGTCCTCAGGGGCATAACGCCTTCACGTCTTTTAATCCCAAAGCGAGGTAACACTGAGGGATGTAAGAAACTAATAAAAACTCATATTTTTCGCTGAACTATAGACATTTGTTTATGTAGAAGACATGAATTCACTATTCAAGGTGGCTCTACCACCTAGAATACGATTAAAGGCTTCTACGAGTAAGAGGGTCTTAACCAAAGACCACATTAATTAAAATAATTAACCTATTATCACCTTTTGGAAAATGTCCTCGAGTCAATTTTGTTCAAATCAATTACGTTCATGCAGTCACATTATAATGCGTGCTACCTAATCGACTATACCTACATACCTGGGGTGCAGCGTGATGCATCTGGGCGTACGCAATATGGGGGTTGGGAACACCGTTGGCGACGTGCTGGCCGTGTATCGATGGTATGTCAAACTCCTCGTCTCCAAAGGACGGCGTGTGGAATGTCTGAAAGGAATTGTTTTTCAGTAACTTTGCTAATAAACCTTGTAACTTTATGGTACCTAAATAGGTACTTTCTACATAAACTTATGGCTATAATTCCTAATGGGGACAACACCTCATAGATACTACACATGTTTGTTGACTTTATTTTGGGTTTGTGTAAGCTGTTAATTTATGTGGAGTGTGTTCTACGTATTAGAATTGTATCAGGGATTATTTAAATATTTGAATTTCATTGAAATAAATGTGTGCCTACTAAGTAGCCTAGATTAACTTAATTTAGTTGTTTTATAAATTAAACTTTCCTTTACAAATATTATACTTACCTACATAATTGAATTGTGCACCACTTTTCACACCTCTTTTAAGGTAGCAATGGAATTTAGGCGCCACCGATAACTCATCGATACCGACATTATTAACAACCAAAGCAATATCTTTAAACATACTTCATACAAGATGCATTTTATCCAATTCACAGCGTAAAAAAAGACTTTGGGTGTGCGGATGATGTTATTGGGCGATAGAGAGTCACTCATTGAATCGAAATTAATGCCGAATTACAACGTTTAACCGAAATTAGTTATTACAGTAAAACTGACTTCGAATTATCACTTATCGAAAGGTTTGATGTAACCTGCTATTTTATGGACGAGAGTTATACCCGTAAGTATGTACTACAAATATAGACACTTTCTCTTTAAAGTGTGACAAGTCTAGTTTTCCACTGTAATACGTATTGACTAAGGCAAATTAGTAACGCCTAGATAATGTAAATAGTTTTAATATTAAAGCAAAGATAGGCGGTACATGTGTTACATCGTGTGGGAAAAGTGGGGTACGTACTTGTCTATGTAAACTGTAACAAAAAGAGGCCATTGTGACTAGAAGGAGTACTAAAACCTTCCCAGAATAATTGTGCTATTGTTATAATTTCTTGCTGGTTGTTTTATCGAACATTCATGTTATGTTATGTGGGTAATATGGTTAAGCTATCTATTTGCAAACACGAGTTTTAGTTACTTTACTAACAACAATTGTCTCGCAGTAAATCCTTTCATATCGGCTTGACTGTCTTGAATTGTGAGCCTGCTAATCATTTAGGTACCTAAATTATTTCTGTAGCTCTGGGAGTTGGTCAGAGAGGAGCTTTATTGGTTACGTCTTTTCTTTATCTCCGCTGAGTTCCAAATAAAGAGCTAAAGCGACCATAAATACATTGAATAATAAAAAAAAATATACCTGATCATTCATTGCGTAGATACTGTTTTTGGAGACACGGGGGGCTTGCAGCCGCTCAAGGTTATCGGGACGCTGCAACAAACATTAACATTGTTATTTCTGATTAGATATCATTACAGATGTAGCAGTATACATAAGTACAAATGAATGGAAGGTTTCTCATTGCAACAATATTACCAGCCTTAGTTCGAGGTTGTCCTACACTGACCAGAATGATGATGTCGGATCGTGAGAGCTTGTATCAAAATCTTGTATAGTATATACGTAAGGATCGTGACAAATGAATTGCTGTAATCTCTGCCTAGAAAAGTTAACAGAAACTTTATGTCACCAAAAAATCTGTTTAGCCGCTAGGAATTATACATATACTAAGGTATGTTAAGTTGTTGATCAATTTCTAAATCTACTGGGTATTTAATGTTTTACTACTTAAAGTGGAACACTAGATATTAATGAACCATTCTATCAGTATGCTCCTCGCGCGGAAACATTAAAATAAAATAAGTATGTAGGTATAACCTACTCACAAATGAAAGTGGTCAAGTGGGTATCTGAGTCTATTTAAAGTCTTAAAACAGACTAACATTTTTTTTACTCAGCAAGTTTATTTAGCAACTGACTTTCTCTTAGCAATCAAGTTGAAACCAATAACGTAAAATAATGTTACTGGATGTGAAGGCAAATGTATTGATAAATCGGTAATATGAAAAAACTCCTAAATATGAGAATTAACATGCAGGTAATAATTGTTATCTATTATTATTCCGATTTGAAGGATTTAGGAAAATGAATTCATCTGTTTGTAAGATTTGATATTTAGGAGTTTTTATTTATACTTATTGTTTTTTTTTACATAGGAGTCCCTCAACCGAAACAATTGAGCAGGTAATAAAAGGGTACCATCAATACATATTGCTCTCTATTTTAATTTTACATTATATTTGAAAGTGATATAAATCATAATTTTCCTCATGGAACAAAATAAAACAACAGATCAGACTGTTGCGGGGTCACTGCGCCAATTTTCAATCCAGTTAGTATTTCTTAAGATTGCGATATCTGAATAACGCGAAAGTTGCTCGCTCAAATGGCATTCTCCGTCTCTCAACATTTATAGCTGGCATTACGTGTATTTCTCCCCATCATCCATTATGGCAGAACAATGTGTATCTATGTAACCTTTACACTTCAAAGTTTGTTGTTACAAATACTTTGACTATAGCTACAGTTGCCTAGATCTAGACGTATCTATCTAGGCACCTAAGTCATTAGAGTGTTTTGTTCTCCAGTAGAAAGAACGTTTTAAGTTTGTAATATGAATTAATGTTTAGGAGTGTTTTAAAATGTGATTGTTGAGGTGTTCTGAGTGGCATGAGCTCGCTCTCGTTCGGCCAGACCGGTTTCCGCGGCGCGCCACCACCGCACACCGACCGGCCCGCGAGGAATGGACCAACCACCAATATTATCAACGAGCTAAGTGAAAGGACACGCTAGTAATTGCTTTCTGAGCTCTGTATTACATTGTAACGTATTTCGAGTAAAAAGGTTTTGTTAATAACTACATTATTCTCTCACTCTATGTAGAGTCTATATAATCCAAAAAGGAGTGTTTAAAAACCTTTGGCAATATTGAGGTTAGGACATAAAGGCTAGCTCAACAATTGCTCATGCAATACATATTTTCTGGAAATGCAGTTTTAAAAGAACGTTTACATTTACGTCCCCGATAAAAATGATATAATACCCTCTTAAAATTTTTAGTTAATAACTAGTGAAAACAATAAATAAATTAAAATTTCTAAGATTGTAAATTATGAACATATGAAATCAAAACGTAGGTACATAGAAGTACATTTTTTAAATTCTATGCTGTAAATTCTACTTCATAAAATTTACGGAGCCTTAAAGCCTTGCGTTGCCTTGGAGAGAGAGAGAGAGATAGAATAAATCGCTTCATCAAAAACTTCCTTCAATTCATTATATTTATATCTGCAGAACAAATAGATCCATTAAAGAGTCCGCTCACGGGTTAATTCCAATGAAGAAAGTCGTTTTAAGAACAAAAGTTGTAACTCATATGACATAATGTACCACATGGTTTATCTTGTATGTTTAGCTCCCGTGGAAATTTCGGGATAAAATAAAATGTGTTATGTCCTAAACCATATCATTCCACCAAGTTCCAGAACAAAACTAGTTCTGTAGTAGTTTTTTCCGTGAAGATGTAACAAACATATCACGAACTTTCCAATTTATAGGATGACTAGTAGACGCATCATAATTTCATCAATACAGCGTAATTTCTTTCCGTTTCTTTCTCAGTAATAATTCTCCTTTTTTTTTAAGCAGCTCGCATCGCTGCTTAACATCCTGCCTGATGTTAAGCAGCGATGTGTTCTACTATGGAGAACACTTGTTCATTAGGTACCTATAAACCGTGATTTGAAGACCTTTAAACCCCTATTTCACTCAATGTCTTCCCTCATCTAGCATAAAGGGGTGGTAAACATCACAGGCAATCTATTCTAAGCGTTGATATTGTCACTGAATGAATCAGGACTTTCATTTATAGACAAATATCACATATACACACGGAGCAACCAAATTGAAATATACTTAATTTCGGACGCAATATATTTAATAAGATAAGTGACAGACCTTAACGTTATATTTCAAGCATAGCTCTTTAGGTCTAGCGAAGAGCTTAGATAGATATGAAACTCCATTTTTCATTCCAACAAGACATTCGACCAAGTTGGACTAAATTTGTTCATCAAGATATCTGTATAAAATACAAAATTACGGGTTATCTTATTTGTTTAACGAGTGCCTGCTAGGGTTCATGTTTCTATTGATTATCCGTACGTAAATATGTAATTATGCGCGTTACAAATATAAAATAACATCACCGAATGTGCTAAATTCCGAATCATAATAATGAACACCCCCAGCTTAATAGTTTCTTATAACATCAAATTGTTTCACTTATCTATGTAAAATAATATAGAAGTGTTACCACCTAATAAGCCGTTAATTTTAAACCGATCCTTAGTGTGTCTTGTTTTATAGCATAGAACTTTATATAGGATTTAAAAAAAAATAATCCATTTTTTAATTAGAATGAAGTGTTTGTTGGCATTCAATTCAATATCATGTATATCTACACTCAGCATGCCATAAATGTGTTTTTTGGAGCGTGGAAAGTAGAAAGTTCTAACAAGTCGTCTCATAAAGTAAGGTGTTCGCTCAAATTCCACTCAGTAAACGTAAGTATGTTACAATTATAAAACATCGATAACATAATATTAGTTATTAGTTACGGCTGGTGTCATATTCTTTTAAAAGTATCCAGAAACATGAACACGAGTAAAACATAGTTCTATTATTAAGTTTTGTTTGTACTGTGATCGACTAGCTGGGGAACATAATTGGCGGTCAGTGACCTCCTTGCCTTTCCTTCCACTAAAATAGAGTTAAATCAATTGATGTTATTACAATTGGAATGCTCTGTTCATCGTTCCAACTTATTATTTATGGCACGACGATAGAACTACAAAGAAATTGAATGATGTAAGGGCTTCATGTTTACCATACGACCTAATCAAATATTCTTCTTCTACCTGAATGCTGTGGGACGTGGCAGGGAATGGTTATTTTGTGTGTTAACAAAAGGTATTTATTATGCCAATGGCAGCTAATCTGTGGTGTTGTGAGGGATATTTTTGTAGAATATTCTCTTCACGAACTAGTTCATTTTGCATGGTCATTTTAATAATAGGAAAATTCTAATATTTTTATAAATTACATTATATTTATAAAAGTCCAATGGTCCGCTTTCCCTATATTATTTTACCAGGCTATTAAAAAGTAGATGTAGATATTCATAACACTTACAAAGTTTTGTTGTTTTTTTTTGACCTAGCTAGATGATTACAGTAAGACTTTCCGTTCCGATGAACCGTTAGGGACTAGCTACGTCCTAGATTGAAGTTAAAATAGAACTATTAATAAACATTTACTCGACATTACATCACATTATGATGTACCTATGTTCGTCGTAAAGTAATTAAACACGTTTTAGTAATTACCATGAATAAATTGTTTTCGTAAGTTTACGATGCGAATGTACCCATTTAAATATAATATCGTAAAAATACAATGTGAACTAGGAAAGAACACTTTTAGAAATGCTGTGGGTGGGGTGAGGGTGGGGTGAGGGTTTAACATACACGAAGATATGAATTGTAAGCTAGGTGTATGAAATATATTTACTCTGAAGCCGTCGCTTCTACGATACGACTATACTGATTAGTGGCAGCGTCCTCTGTAATATTCTTACATTATGCGGCTGTACCACTTATACAAAGTATAATAATAGCTTTTAACCTAAGTATTACTTTCTGAATAAAATGAGAGAGCGGCTGAGGTCTAGTAGATTGGTTACACTATTTGTAATAAATTTCGTATAGGTTTGAAAACTATACTGGCCATCTCATATCTATAGGTCACATTTGTAGACCATAATGAAAAATATCGCGTAGAAACGTACCTATTTCAGTAGTTAAGAATGTAGTAAAAGGCTAAATGTTCCCACGAAGAAGTATTTGGCGGGTTAAGTTTTGTATTTTCCTAACGGGTCTGCAGGCATTTTTTATTGTCCACTTCCTTGTCCTAATTTGCAAGTCTGTACTTCGACTATGATGCTATGACTACACCGTGATTGAATAGTTTCAGAAAAGTAAGCACCGCTTTCACCTTAGCTGGCGGAGCAATCAAATTAGGATACCTAGACGCAGTCGAAGAAGAAGATAAGGTCGTCTTTTGCGATCTTAACAATATCAATTTTAACAACATAATATGTTAATTTGTAATGTACAGTGTGCAATAAAGAATAAATTCATTCTTTCAGCCAATCTAAACAGTTCAATACGACTGGTCGAAACTATTTATCATCGAATAATGGTCGTGTTACTGGTCGTCAAACTCATTACATTAACGTTTTTTGAAAGGATTTTACTACTTATTTTTTTACATTAATTTCCTAGTACCGAAATCATCTATCTGTCTTCATACCTTGTCAGTTATCCGAATTTCAGAGAGTGACAGCAACTGAGTGTATATACCTACAATACAAGGAATTTTATTGTAAAAGAAACTACTTACTTTTTCGAGAATGTAAGGGTCTGACTTATATGGCGGAATAACTATAAGGAAGATAACCAAGCTCAACTTAACTTGTCAGTTGTATGACAAATAGGACATAGCCTGCTTCAGACCTATAATAACCTTTGTATATTTAATAATTTAAGATCAGAACGTTAATTTAAAACAAATGTAGAGTATCTGCGCTGACGTACTGTTCTTTAACACTAATAAACATTTATGGAACATTTAAATAGAGTAAATATATTTTTCTATTATTATCTCGTGTGACGTGTCCCGGAAGCGTTAGGTACAACAAAATAAGTTTATTTAATGTACGTAATTTCTCTCATTAACTTCCGTCTTAAAGTACCATGCCACCAGATATGTATGTAAAGAAGTGGTAAATATTTAATCGTACAAGAGAAAGCACAGTCAACTACTATAGCCAGATTTACGTTTTTAATAAAATTAATCTGAATTTGTATAATTAACTTCGTATAGTTAACGTGCACAGCTATTTTATGATAGTTTTAGCAACTCTCTAGATATTTACTAAAACATTTTGCATTAGATTATACATCGTTATCGTATGATAACGATGTCTTATTTGATTTCGTATTATTTTTAAGTCGCAAGTTAGCGTGGATATTCAAAATAATGATAAAAGATAGATCTATTCTAACCAATACTACGGGTTAAGATTCTTTTCCATTTATCTCGTAGGATCCTTACCAAACTTAACAATATCTCGACGGATGTCAGTAACCTATACGTTTCTCGATGTGGGCCAAAAAATTGAGAAGAAAGTGACATCTATAGAGATCAATAACTTAAATTTATTACAGTACCTACTTGTACAAGATGGATACAACGGTATTGCCCAGGGAGGGGAGACAATAACTGATGATGATGCTAGTTATGAACTTACACGTACGGTTTGAGGCTTGTTGGTTTAGTGGTCCGAATATCAGACTCTAGTCTTAAGTTCCCGCTACTGATAGGAGCTTTTCGTTATGAGCTTTTGGTTATAGAGACATCTCTATAACCAAAAGCTCATAACGATGCAGCTGGGTATCCATTATACATAATGTTTAATTATAAAATATGGACTGATGATGATGATGACAAAATAATGGTATGTCGTTGTGGAACTGGAACTAGGTACTTATTATAGGAGAGGAATTACTGTATTGAGGTACAATATTTATTTACTAACTTAATGAATATTTTGTAGGATCCAGACTTATTTCCATGGCTCAAAAGTACTGTCCTATAGGAATCATGGATGTAAGTTAAGATGGGTATACCTGTAGATACAGTAAGTACAGTAACAATCACAAAAAATGGGAAATCTCAAAGAAAACTCTCTATAATTTGATAATTTGAAACTCGCTTTTTACGATAAATGCTAATTTTGCAGCAGCGCTCTCTGTGAGTTAAAACACAACACCATTACGATCGCCAACCCGCCTGCCAAGCGTGGCGATTACTGGCATTTCACACCAAATGACGGATCTCATTGGGGGAGGCCCTCGTCCAGCAGTGGACGTTATGTGGCTGATGATGAAATGCTAATTAGACACCAATATATGTAGTCAGTCAACTAGATAGGTACTAAATCTAGTTAGATAGGTAAGTATTATTACTATTAAAATATTTACTTACCGAAAACGAAGAAAAAATTGTTTTATAAATATTAATTTAACGTTATCAAACGAGGAGATTACGTGCCGATAACGGTTTTTTGTGTCATGTTGAGTTGATGGTATACATACCTACACTTGTACGAACTACATACCGATTCTTGCCACAACGGGTTACACATAAAAAAAAAATATTGTCGGACTATTGTAGAGTGTAGAGATATTTGGAATCTAAATAGAATGTACAAATTAAATTGAAAGTACCTAAGTAGGTAAGTAACTCTACATTAGAGAATAGTAGACATTGGCTGAAATACACAGATATAAAAAGGTTTACAACATGCATACTTATTGTTAATTACACTTACATTTAATTGGTATGTTAAATTTAAAAAAATAATTAAGAATATTTATCGGCTACTTGCGGTACATTTTAATAAATGTAACGTACAATACATTGAAATATTTAAAATATGCTTTGTATCAATTTAAAATAAGTAGAACATTTTAATGAAGTTAGTTTAGTTCCGCTTTGTGATACATACCATTTATTTGGTCCAATTAGTTACATTCCGTTTTGGGGCGCCTGTACATTAATTCAAGACCGGCCCAATTATTCGGGAAGTAGGAAATTAGAAAAAAGTTCACAACACAATGTTTTAAGTTTGTTCGTTCACTCAGTCACTGGTTTATCACAAGGTCCATGTCACTGGATTCGGTGTTTGTTGAAAATATGTTCGGAAAGTAAGTAATGTAGCGGGGAGCGCGCGTAGCGACACGTGCGTTCGGCGCGGCGGGGAAGACTGCGTGGCGGGTCGGCGGGCGCGGGGCGCGCTGGCGTAGTTCCGGCTGCCGCCGCGTCGCTCCGCCGCCGGCGGCGCTGCTGTTGCCGATGCTGCTGGGTAGCTCAAGTCTGGCACATGTCGTGCCAACAATACACAACCGCACTACTCATGTGACATATCATTTACCAATGATTTTACGTTGGTCCTTAATAAATTTAATGCGACTAGACAATTAACATCCAAAGATTACCATAAAAACGGTTGTAGTGAGTTAAACTTAAAAGATAGATGTATACTGTCGTGGATATTTTTTTAGATCATTTCAAGAGGAATAATTCTTTCATGCATATAATTTTGGTATCTTGTTTTCGCAGCGCACGCAACGGAAGTCCTCAAGGATGAATAATTTGAAGCGTGATATTATATAGCCTAAAGCCTTCTCGGATAAATGGTCTATACAACACAAAAATATTTTTTCAATTCGAACCAGTACTTCCTAAGATTAGCGCGTTCAAACAAACAAACTCTTCAGCTTTATAATATTAATATTTATTAGTATAGATTAATAATAATATAAATATGGATTTTTGTCGCTGCAGTGTCAATACTAGTTAAATATTTTCTGGTAAAATACAGATAGTTGTAGTTTGCATGGACTGCGAAATGTGAACCAAGTACCACTCAGTTAAGTTTCCGTACTTAGGCTACTATTTGTAGTGTTATAAATGTTTTAGGGTATTTTTTTACGTCAAAGTATCCTGTTTTGGATACTCAGCCGCCCAGGAGAGTTACGTTAGTTATGCGGTATGCCAACTGAAAATATATGGAAAATATGTACTAAAAATACATTAGGCCTTAAGTTTTGTTCCAAGATCAAGTTGTCGATAACAATTCAATATATGAAGGTCGGATTCATTCCATTCAATTCGGTTAAAGACTGTAAAAAAATATTTGTGAACATATGATATATGAGACATTGACGAACATATGGGTTTATCTAAACAACACGAAAATTGGATGTGATGATCTAAATGACCTGACAATTTGGGTGTAATCTGACAATTTGGGTTTAGATGATTCTATTATTAGGATAAGACTCAATAATTCGTATGCATCATAATTTAGGATTTTTTTAATGGCGACAGTAAGAAATATAGACAGTGTCCTAATTTTTACGTTCCAGCACACCACAAAGAAATCAAAAATGTTTACCAGAATAATAGTGTTGCATTTGGAAACTATACAGGTAAGTAGGTACTGGATTTAGAAACAATGTAGTGGTAAGAAGCATTTTTTATATTAATTCAATTAATCATTTTCAGGATCAGAATTTATTTGGAAAGTAAATCAGAAAGGATTAATAAATATCCGTAGACATTTCAGACACGGTCATTTGATCCCAAAACTAGGATACTTTTACTATGCGTGCCAGAGATAGATAAATCGCAGCATTGCAGTTTTTGTAAACAAACTGTGAACAACAATTTCACCCATTAGACACGTGTTACATTTCAGATCCTTTCCTACGTTGGTCGACGTACTTGGTCTACGTCTATCATGATTACAAAATTACACGATGAGGTATAGTAGTTGGCTCGTTGGATTGGTTTAGTTGGGTAGTAAGAGTTTGCTCTTACTACAAAAAAAAATCGGTTTGGTTTTCAAGTTCCAAGTATCCCTATTGGTCTCCAGTGCGATCGTTATTTATTCAATACTCAATAATTTATTGCGTTCCGAAATAATTTATTCAGTCTGAAGTACCATCTGAAGCACGCTAATTAGAAGACCGAAACTTGGTAATCCACGGATACTTTATATACATGTACCTATTTTAATTTTATAAATATATACAACACTAGCAAACACGGCGAACTCCGTTTCGCCACCAGATGGCTTCGTTTCGTTTTCCCGCTTTTCTGTTGAAATTTTTCTTAAATTTTATTTGCTATAAACCTTAAGGAGCCTGAGACCTTTCCAACGAATGCAAAACCGTGGAAATCGGTTCGTGCGTTCTGAAGTTATAGCGTCGGGGAGGAAAACCCTACTTATTTTTATATAGTAGATTTTCCCCCCGTACCAATCGATTCGATATTTTAATTTTTAATTATAAATCAAATGACCAAATATTTTGCTCCTTTTAATAAACTTTATTTCTTCTTTCATTTATTTGTACTTAATACAATTGCGTATGTTTTAACCTAAAAGACAACGGTGTTACCGGTTCCAAATTTTAAACTAGAACAGTTATAAATACCATTTGCATATAAAACGGTAGGCCTGGCGATTTCACCCACTTGTACGATATATAAAGTATAGTAACTGAAAAGTGTAACTTCCCAACGGTGAAATATTTTTTTTAATCAGCGCAGTAGTTTCAGAGCATGTTCATGTAAAAGAAAGAAACACATTTTTTTCTCTTTAAAATTAATAATGGATGTACCTTCCCACTTATAGATGTCACCAGGTCACATTTAAGCAGGTCAATAGGGCACTTTATTTGACGGCTAAACATCCTTACTTCAGAATTTTGACGCTTCAGAGGCTTAGATAATCGATTGAAAAAGTGTCCAGCCAGCTTGAAAAACGCTTCGCTGGTTTCTCAATCTTATTTCTGGATTTTGACAAGTTTTTATATATCAACGACCGCCACAAACATTTGTGACAGCCCTAGAGCCAAAAGTTTGGTGATACAATAGCCTAATAGAAAAATGTGTCTAGCCAGCTTGAATTTAGGTGTAAACTTTCTGGCTGGTACTTCTGAATCTGATTACCGGGAGCATTTTTTAATACGGTTTCTTTATTAGCTTTTAGAGACGCAATTTGTGACAGAAATAACGTTGAATTTATGGCGTCACATGTAAGGGTTAACGAAAAATCCGTGTGTCGAGCCAGCATGAGCTTAAGCTGGCTGGACACATGTATCTCCCCTGCCTGATGGTCTTCGACCTTCGGAATACGTTCCAGATTTTGTGTTGGGGTCGATAATAATGACTTGAATTTGTGACGTGAATGTGTGTGTGAGGAACTTTGAGCAGTTTCGAAGATATTGACAATGTAAATTGTCCCCTACAAACATTAATTAATGTTGTAAGGTGAACAGAATATTACATTCATAAAATATTTCTACTTAATGCATTTTTATTTAATTTTCCCATGGGAACAATAGATTATACCGCAGTAAAAAGAGGAAGTACTTAATGTGGTTTTAATTAAAAATAATAATTGAACACCAGTGCGGAACCTTTATCTAATGAGAATAAAAAAAAAACATTTTTTACAGAATCTCGCCGAACATGATATTAAAAGTTTAAAACGGGTATTATAGTGACAACAATGAGCAACACGTACAGCTGATGTCGTTAGTATGATGTGTCGAAATAGTGACTTTTTGAGGGTAGTTTTGGATTCGCAGCCAACTAGTGAACGACGCCGCTGCCGTACTCCAGACAGCTCGTGACCACGGCACATGTAACTGTGTCGAAACGTCGGGCAAACAACTAAGGTAAACTGAATCTTTGATAAATTTTCGCGCTATAATACCTGTTTTAAAGTTATAATTAAAAAATATAAAACTCAAAGGAAGAACTAAACTAGAAAGTCGGTATGGTATTTAGGTACCTACTTTGAGAAAGAATTAGAGTACCTACGTAATAACATCTATTAGTTATTAATTTATTGAAGTACATTTTTCGTAGATCGTAGCGTTTAAATTATGTAAAATGATAACTATCAACATAAATAAATAATCATCAGCGTGATACGGTACTGTAGGTACTATACTGGATGTAATATTAAATTATAGGAATTTGTACATACAATGTAGTAGTATGTTCACTAGTGTTAATCCGTCTATTATTGACAAAGTGATAAGAATAATTATGATTTCATTTAGTGATATTTGATTTTAAACGTATCACTATTGAAAATACAGGGTTTTTATTGTCAGTTATTTTTCCCCTGATAAAGAACGGGCAAACCTTTTTTGACGTTTTGACCAGGCATTGCTTCAATGTTAATTATTCATCATGTTTTGGTAACGTGTTTTTTCAATACAAATATTTTACATATATGGGGATTCTTGATTAATAGTTAGCTTGAGCAAGTCTGTGCCCACCGACGAGCTAATCTAATGGATGGCTAAGCTTGTCTTAGTTGTGATGATGAGAATATACTAAATTATATAAATTAAAAATAATATGTAGGAAAAGATATTGTAATTTCTAATATGATGTGGTCTATAACTGGGACTTTTTATGGTAAATGATCAAACCTTATACATATTATAGAGTTTGTATCCTGCATCAGGATTGGCAGCAGACATCTCGCTGGTAACACCGTCGGTGGCGGCGGCGGTGTCGTACTACGAGCGGCGGCGGGGACGCGCACTACACACGCACTGCCGCGGTCCATCGGCCGGCACTCACTCAATTACCACATTACTTCTTGTCAATCCACTTCCGCCCAATTGATCCTCAACTAGCCGATACAACACTCTGCAAATTATATATTGTATAAAGAAGGTATTCAAAATAACAATATTTTGTAACTTTCTCTAAGGTTGAAATATATCTTATTAAAACCTATCTAACGTACAAATTATCTTTGTAGAGTCAATATTTGCTTCTTAAAACAAGTAAGATATGCAAGTAAGTACATAGTACAATTCCAACTAGTGTGTTAGTACAGCAGTTGCGTTGTAGACCTGAATTCTTGCTGCCAGTAAAATAAAACCGGATGAGGAAGAAACTGAGGTATTTAAAAAATAACAAGTTTTTGAAAAGATCTGACATTTAAATTTAACTGCAAATTATAAGTAACGACTCTACATTTATCATCAGCAAAATAACAAACGCACAAAACAAGTTTCTCCAGACAACAACCTCACGTACAGGTGAGCCGGTTAATTGGTGCAGATTTCATGTACTCTTATCTCGATCCCATAATTAGAACAGCTTATTGAATGAACGGCGCGTAAATAGCGGGAGGTGAGTGGCCACGTGGCCGGACGGCTGTCACCGCTGGAGCCGCGAGGGAGTCCGCCGGAAACCGAGGTGTACCGGCGCTCCAAAAGTACAGAGAAGTGGCAGGCCGCGACGCGAGCCTCCGCGGCGTCGCGCCCCGCCGCTCCCCCGCGCGCCGCCCGCCCTCCGGCCCCCGCCCTCACTCACACCGCCCCGCGCACAACCTCCTCGCCACCACTTCCACAACCAACTTTACCCCTCTCATGGTGTTTGCCTAAAACACGAATTAAGTGTTCTTCAGCAATGTTTTCTGAGACGTATGAGCTATGCTTGAGGACGATCGAAAAACATAATACCAATCTGTTTAATACATATTACATTGTGACTATTAATGTAATGACATATACGTATATTGGCGACTGGATAGTGCTCATTGGCACCGATAGCTAGTTGAAACCCAATATGGTAGGTACATTTTACGGATTCTGCATAATATTTTTAGCTGGTTCTAGTAACATAAACTTTTGTACATACAAATACAAGTTGGACTACATTGTTTACTCGTCATAATTGTGTTTTACCTTGAAAATTGACGTAATTAAATGTATTGCTCTTGTTAGTTTTAAGCTGAAATAATTCAATAATATGGAATGATACATGAAAGCTTTATTATGATGAATGTTTTCGTAGCAACATAAATATACTCGCATACACTCTGTTTAATAAACGAACGTGGATTTACGATACAATTGTTATACAGCAAGTAACCTTTAGAAATTAGAAAAAGGAAGTTTCCAGTGAATGTAATATACGCATATAAGGTATGAAAAAACATTAACTGTCTAATCTTCAGTCAGTCGTCATCATAGCCTGGAAATTTCTTAATATTGTAATAAGTAAATGCGAAATATCGGTAGGTTCAATTCGAAAAACATCAGATACTCCAATACCTATATACATTGGGGTATAATCTCGTACAAAAAAAAGAATTTGGCTATAAATTGAAAACTTTCTTGTGTATATGTATGTTTCCCAAAACACAAGACTAGCCCTTTATGTAAATCTAAGCACCTCTTTCACTTCTTATCTCCTTGGGCTACATCTCGAATATATTATATCTTTTCACCATTTACAACTAGAGCCCACTTACATCCCAAGAAGGAGTTGAATGCAGCGCCGGCTGGCGTCGTCAGATTGTCTCACGTCGGACGGCGCCGTACCGAAAACGCTTAACCAGTCCAGTTGGTTCCGCTAAGTGGGTTACCGTGGTGGCCCGTGGGCTCGCTTAATTGTTGCGGTAGATCGCCGGTCTATTTGCGGTGACAGGAGCCGGGCGTGGGCGCCGCGTGTACCAGTGCCAATGACCTTGACACTAAGCGAGTGGCCTTGGTAGCACGTGGCTGACACCCGCTGTCTGTTGTCGGAACGCCGCCTTTCCCAGGGGAGCAACTTGTGGATGCGCTGAGCAACGATGAGGGGGCATCGGGCGGTACTTGACGGAAACGTTTAGCTGAATAGTAATTCAGTAAATTTCATTTGGTTCGCTGTTGGTTGGTAAAATCACCAAAATTCGGATACTGGTTTTGTTATTTCTTTGAACGAGATCACAACCCTGAACCTAGTACTGTAGTACGAAGACCCAACTCTGAGTGTGAGTAGTGAGATGTACTCTTTTATGGTAAGGGGTGTTTGGGTAACAGGGAGTAAAGTTATTTTTTATCTACCTTTAAGGGTAGGTTTTTTTTCCTAGTAAAATATAATAATGTTTCACCATTTTTTTATTATAGATGAAACAAGTTTTTTTTTATTTTATCCTGCGAATTACCCCTCTGTATTCTACAGATTAGAAGAACCGAAGCATAAATAAACGTAGTGCCGACCATACCAGTGCAAAACGAAAAGGAAAAGCGGTGTTCAACAGAAATGTTTCGGAAGTCGCATCCACGTTATGTTGTCTGTGAATGGGTGCGATTCCGAGCGCGTCGCTTCGCCAACTCGCCGCGTGTCGGCGGTCGCCGCGGGCGGCGGCGGCGTGGCGGCGGCGTGGCGTGCCGGCGCCTGTAGCCCACTGAGCCACACTACTGACCCGGCGCCCCACGCTTCACACCGCCGGCACCGTGTTTATATCCCCCGCACGGTGAAAACAAAAGTGAAAAACTCTAGTTGGGCATCAGGCACAAGCTACGCTAGCTGCAGGCTGCGCTGGCAACTTCCGGGTTTAAACCTACTCTCAAAGGAATTGTATTTCAGCACGTGCGAGGCTGAAGTCTGTAACAGTACTACGAGTTAGTCCAGGTGAGTATTCGTGGGAAAGCCATTGAACAAGTCCAATGGTTCAAGTGTTATGACAAAATTATAATAATATTAAATGTCGCGTATCATTACATCATCATGCCCTTTATACATAGCATTAAGTCCTTAAGTATTTTGTAGTAAGTATGTATTATGTTCACAGATCCTCAACATAGGTGATACTAAATATGTTACAAATACAGTAAGGTGTCTATAAATGGCGAATTGAAATGAAGTACTTAAAAATATAGTAGGTAATACAAAGAAATAAAAAACAATAGTCAATCAAACGTATGCAACAATTAATAGGTATCAGTGAAATCAAGAGTGCACGCGTTGATGTCTTTTACACGGCTATTATTTAATTAGGGCCGGCGACCGCATGCATCGCTCAATTAATCAAATAAACAATCCCACCGGACAAATTGGCTTTTTCATTGCAATGTTTTTGTCGGAATCGAACGAAGTTATCTAAATATATTACAGGGGAAGCTGACTGAATGAGTGACTTACTGAACATAAACAAAACACTAACGGGTAAACGTAGGAACTTGACATTTGACAGTTAGCTTAAGTACTTATGGTAAGGGTGTATTAAAAAAGGAATTCCCGAAATTCCCAAGGGAACGGGATTAATCTATATATGTATGAAAAGTATAAATCGGAGAAGTAAGAGGCTTGAAATCCGGCATGTTACCTTCGGACATGCAAAGCTTAAATACGGAGCTGTAGATTTTTGTTACTTACTTATGGCATTAGGCTAATAACTACCCACATAAATTAATGAGCCATATAAAGGATTTTTACACATTTCGTGCCTTTGTTTTGTATTTCACAAAACAGGCCCACACTACAATGATTTTAAGAGTGGTAACAGTGTGGTAACAAAGACAATGAAATATTAAGTGTAGACATGGCTAAGAGGATGTGTCTCATTTGGACATGAAGAAAAGAAAGGCTTACAGGGACCCGATACTGTTAACATGAGTTCTTGTATATCGAGTGACATAACAATGTCCGTGACGTCACGCGAGGCCCGGCTTGAATGGTGCAGGCGCACGGCGGCGCGTGGCTCACGCGTGTTTCGCCTCCGGCATAATGTGGGATTCTGATCGTGTCACTAAATGTTATCACCTTTCAAACAACTTTATTTTCATCAAAACAAACACACGTACTGCTCTTTTGTTGTGGTATTTAATTTTGATAAGAGTTATGGTACGTAACGTGTTAGAAGGTCTTTAATTTATTATTCGGACTAAAATATGTTTTTACAGATAAAAGACCTCTTACTCACGTCCCCGTTTTACTTAATACAATACAAAAAGTATTTCATAACGGATGAAGAATCTAAACGTCTTTCTTGAAGGAGAAAATTGAGCCTGAAAGAAGTCTTGGTATTCGGCAGAGTATAGTATGGCTGTTTTATTGTAGGGTTTGGGAGCGGTTCTCAGGATTATTTTGGAATGTCTGCTTTCTCCACCCTGTTGGTGACATTACTACTTCCTTCCTTAGTTGTTCATACAAACTATAACATTATAAAGGTCAGGTCGTCTAACTTAATGTCTTTTTTAGTTAAACACCAAGCAATTTGTGCCCGCTGCTGTTTTGGGCCGTTACAATATAATTCACCTCTCGCCTTTTCATCCCAAAACCGGATATGCACATACATTAACTAAGGAAATGTCCACAAACACCAAGAAAATCAAATCAAATAGTTTAATTTCTTCATCGTTAGACGTCCTATTACGTACGGTATATAACACAAAGTTTGATGAAAGTCATTTATGATTTTGAAAACAAAAGTAAACGTCTCCGTTTCGAATTAATTTCTTTCACTGGTCAGAAGAACCGGGAAGAAACTGGCATCTTTTCAAATAGTCGGGACTTTATCGAAGTATACTTAACATAAATATGGCTTAATATTAATTTAACAAATGCCTGATGGCCGGATTCATCCCTGACTGGTGAAGAACTCAAGGGCAATAAATGATATTAACACTAAATAAAATAAAAGGGCGCCACTGTGGGTTTTGTAACTGAACCTCTCAGATCATGCAAGCAACCATCCAACTCATTACTAACGTTAGTGATATGGAATGTAAACAATTTCTTTTTAGCATTAAATATGCCTATTATGTTTTACGAGCTGACATGTTTGTCCATGAATTATCATCATATATGTAGGTAATCATTCATTAGTTCTAAAAATGGAGCTATCGCAGTAATTACAGAGCTAATATTGTTTACCGACAAAACCCACAAATCCTCTGTCTTTTTAAAATTTAAAGAGTGAAAAGTTTTTGTTACTTCATAAGCAGTAACGTGTCTAAATGTAAAATAACCTTTAGGAGGTATAACATTATCTGATAATAATTGTTCAGCGCTGGCAGCACTAGAAGCCAGGTTTTTGGTCACATTGGTATATAAACCATTAAAAAAGTCTTCAAATTTATTCTGTCTATTAACATTTTTTCGTTTATATACTAACCAATGTCTCATTTTTCGTTGTATTGTCAATGATAAAATATATTATACGATAGCAATGACGCTAACTGTCGCCTTTCATTTACAGATAGATATATATATATTCATGGACAGTTGTTTGGAAGATCTGAAAGGTCGTGAGAGGTTCTTCTTGCACCGTCGGCGTATGAATTGCAGCAGATGATTAATTGTATGAATGAGTCATTGAAAAGGAAAGGAATGAAAGTGAATGCTAGCAAGACCAAAGTAATGGTAGTCGAAAATACTGAAAGGACAGTTTGTGAGTGCATGATTGACGGTGAGAAAGTTGAACAAGTGGATGAGTTTGTATATTTGGGATCTCTATTTACAAGTGATGGAAAGTTTGACAAAGATATTGAAAGAAGAGTGAGTGCGGGTAATAAGGTTAACGGTGCCCTTCGCAGTGTTATGGAGAGCCAATTCATGTCGAAAAAGGCAAGATTGGCTGTCCATGACGCTGTACTGGCACCTACCTTAATGTACGGGAGTGAAAGATGGGTATGGCAGAAGAAGCATAAAAGTAAAGTCAATGCCGTAGAAATGCGGTCATTGCGGAGCATGAAAGGCGTGACATTGAATGACAGGATAAGGAATAGTGTGATAAGAGAAAGTTGCGGTTTGAAGGAAGACGTAGTGACCAAGATTGAAAAGGGCATGCTTCGGTGGTTTGGGCATATGGAGAGAATGGATGAAAGTCGATTGACGAAAGAGATTTATATGGGTGATGTAATGGGCCGGGTGAGTAGAGGTCGCCCCAGAAGGACATATACAGACCAGATTGGTGATGTCCTGGCCGAAGGTGGCGTGAAAAGTACTCGAAACCGAAGGTCATGTATGAAAAGATGTATGAATGTAGATGAAGCGAAAGGGGTATGTCAGGACCGTGACAAGTGTAGATCTGTAGTCTCTGCCTACCCCTCTGGGAGACAGGCGTGAAGTGTATGTATGTATAGATATATTCTATCTCTTGTCAATTTAAAAGATTTAATAAAATTATATTTTGTCATCAGGTGAATAAACCTATTTATGTTATATAGCATGTTCTTAAGCCAACGTTATAATTATAATTACTGGCTATACGTTTCTTTGCCAATGTGCATTATTAACAGTGTTTCCGTGCTATTACATGTAAGTATAAACTTTCACCCCCTGTTTACCCCTAGGGGATACATTTAAAAAATCCTTTTATATCTATGCATCATAAAATGAGTACCTGTGTAAAATTTCAGCTCTCTAGTAATGTAATGGGCGTTGATGAGTCGATGATGAATGAATCAGCGAGGGTTTGAATTTTATACAATGTATTATAAATAAGGTTATTTTATGCGAATATTTTAAGGGTTGCACTAATTCGATACAAAAATGGTTTTTCACTATTTAAAAATTCCTTGAGTGAGTTCACATATTATTTTAACTTTACAATTGCTATTTTATAATAAAATATACTGTATCATTCAGTTATCTCAAGGGGTTCTGAACTATTTTACAAGGATAGTAATCTACTATATAAAAATAAGTCGGGTTTTCCTCCCTGACGCTATAACTCCAGAACGCACGAACCGATTTCCACGGTTTTGCATTCGTTGGAAAGGTCTCAGGCTCCGTAAGGTTTATAGCAAAGAAAAATTAAGAAAAATTTCAACAGAAAAGCGGGAAAACGAAACGAAGCCATCTGGTGGCGAAACGGAGTTCGCCGTGTTTGCTAGTATCATAATATCTATGACAGTCGCCCTCGTGTCATCGCCAATGTATCATAAAACCAACAACAAAGTTATTTGCGTTAGGAAACATAATTAATGCCCTGATGATACAAGAATAGAGACTATTTAAATATGGTGCTGTGTTACCATGACGCTAATAACAACTTATTTCCTGAAGTAAGTCCTTGGAGCAGAACAGTGTTGCCGCGAATGGGGCATATTCATGCCTCGGGGAGATGTGGAAAGACTTCGCTTAGGTGTACATACTGAAGAAGCTTTATTCGATTTTTATCGTTATCCTATGGCTAGTACAAGGGCAGTGTTTAGTGTCAGTGATAAATACACGTGGAAAATCTTAAAAGGTGAGGCCTATGTCCAGCAGTGGATAAGTATGGGCTGGTGATGATGATGAAACACGCATTTCATTTTACATGAGTACAGAAACTATTACTACTTATGAAGTCCCCTAAGCATAATAACAGCACCGATAGGTACAATATGTGTTCACTTACAATTACAACACTATTAGAATTTATTAAAATGAAAGTTGTCACTGTAATGTATTTTGCTGCTTACGCGTAATCAATTTGGGATCTGCATCAGCCCTTCAAAAATTCACACAAAAATAAATAAAGTAGCATCTTATATATATATATAAAATAATTATTAGGCGACGGCCCATTTATCCATTTGTTGAATTGAATTAATACTAAATTTGTCTACCAGCTTAGCCTCAATCGTATTAACTACTGAGTTTATATACATGTATATATATATATACCTAATGTCGATTCTACAAGGCAGTGTGCCAGAAAATTTACTTATCTGCGTAAAAAAAGTTGTAACGTGTAAAAGGACAGTGAATGCCCGAAGGGGCACCTCGCTATAAGTAAACTAGTTATTGTTTTTTCGTAGTTTAACCTTGAATATAGCCTATACAAGTATTTTTAACTTTTCACTAACTAAAAGTTAAAACGTGGACTAACTAGCTGACGTATATCAACTTGGATTGGTTTGTCCATATTTGGCGTACACCAAGTTATGAGACGTTTACAAACAGTGCACTAACGCTGTTCTAATCTCTTTATGAATACGAGGGTAAGTATTTATAGAGAAACCAAAACAAATCAAATTATTTAACCGAATTAAAAAAATTGATTGTAATCGAATAAATTGTAATGTAATCCGCAAAAATATTTCATTCATCTTACTTCTTACTTAATGGGAAAATGAGTTTGTTTGTTTGTTTGTTCCGCATTCACGCCGTAACTATTGAACCGATTGCTTTGCAGACGTATAGTTAGAAGTCCGGTTTAAATAATAGGGTACTTTTTATCCCGGAAAAAAATTATATTCCCGAGGGTAAACAAAAATATTCCTTTATACCGCAATATAACCGAAGTCCATGCGGGCGAAGCCGCGGGCGGAAAGTTACTAACATATAAATCATGAAAGGATTTTGTTTATAAGGTAGGTAAGTAGTTATTTAGAGTGCCAAAGGGATTATCATTGAGCTATGAGCCATTCCGTAAAACCCTAGCTCTCAGGCTAGAAGTCACAAGGATGAGTTCGTCATTGAAGAGGTTCTGCCTGTTTCTCTTGGAATTCTGGACATGATTTTATTTACAGAGCGACTTGTGAAAGTTAAACTTGTACTTAAAACGCCTGAAAGGCTTTTCCGTACGTCTCAAGTATTTAGTGTATCATCATCATCAGCCCATACTATTTAGTGTATACTTGTCGACTAATTTAACTTATAAATTATAATACTCAATAATGTATGTCGTATTTCAATCAAACAACTTACACATGTTTTGGCCCGTGTTATTGTACCCTTTAATTTATGCATAATTTTACTTTATACTTTTTGACAATGTTCATTTCCTTAAACTTTGTTAAATGTTCAATAGGAAATAGAGTTTTTATTAAAACTTGCTATTTATTTGAACTGCCTGAAAAAAAATATGGCCATAATTTTGGCAGACTAAATGTTTCGACAAACTCTTTGTCTAGTTTTTGCAGGCAAGTATCGAACTTTACATAACGTTTATTGGCAACTTTTGTTGATAGGTTGTTGAAATATGACACAACTTCAGTTTCGAAAGTTGTAGCAACAATCTACAGTTAGATACCTTCCTATTTCGAATGTGTTGTAATTTAAAACCTGGCATTTAGTTATTAAATGATTATCCTCAAATCCTAGATTCTGAAATAACATTCTAATTTTATTTATGCATTTTAATGTCAAAATGTGGTAGTGTAACATTGAACCATGATTTAACATAAGTAAGTAACAACAGATAAGTATGTACATTATGTGGGGGCTCATTGCCGTTTGTACAGTTAGACATATTTCAATCTACTAACTAAAATCGTTGTATAGTGTTACTTATTAATTTTCTATGTGCTTCATTTAAGTATGGTTTTGGTTATCATATGGTATTATAATATGGTATGGGTTATCACACTCGCAAGTTGTTGAGCATACGTTATCATCGAACATTATCTGGGCAATAATTTGCACATATAGTGGTGGGGAAAATTACATTGGAATTTATGATACCCCACCTCCCTCATTCATAGATATAATTCAGGAAAAATCTGCATCCCATTTACATATTAAAAATATTCGCGAGGGAGGCGCCCCTGCCACAGATCTCGCAGCGGTAGTTTGGAAATACTTAACTATAAATTAAACCAATCAAACGAATACATGTAATAAGAGGCACGATTATATGTATTGTACAGAAAACAGACGGGATTTAAAATAATTTAGTCCCTTGGAGCTTTTGTTTACGTAAAATTTTTTGATAATATTTGGCAGCACTTTTTTCAAAAAGGGCGGTGCTATTCTCCTTTCATTTCTATGACTTTGTAGGGTGAAAATAACACATCGCCACTACAGGTACCATTTTGAGTCACATAGTCGGCTACTCCTGGTTTCTCTAAATACCTACAAAATACAGTATATTCAATATTGATTGAGTGGGTACTAACTTTAAAACGATCAAAGAGTTGTTCATACCCAAAAACAACGAACAAAGTCGATGTATAAAAGGTGAAAGGGGAGTGCAAGACACATGACATGGATCTCGTTGTCCCTCTGTGAGATAGGTATGACGCATAAATTATGACTGTAAATTTTACGTTTACGCCTTGGTATGTAATGTACCGTTAGAATTTCCACAATAATCTAGAATGTTATTGCTATCCCGCAGCTGAAATATTCGAATACCTATCCGTTAGTTTAGTTTAAGAACTTTGTAATTTAACAATAGCCAATTTTATTGATATAAACATTGGCTGTGTGTGTGTATTATAGAAATAATATTTTATTTATTCAATGCCCCAGAACGTGGCCGTTATTATCTTTTAAAAGGTTAGAGCAAAGTATTTTCGCTGTGATGAAATAAATTTATTCATAAGCGAATTTAAATAAGATTCTCGCTTATTTCCAG
>SJJU01001613.1:0-57262 GCA_012932125.1 Conopomorpha cramerella | reverse complement strand
TTAATCCTACCAGCAATGGACAGCAAGCATTTAGTAACTGCTCACTTCACTGACAGTTACTGCCAAAAACTTTTCTGACAGCCAACATAGGTAGCGTATATACGCCCCCGTACCACGACACATAACGATTCCTAAGTGATAACTTGCGATAATAGTGTATTATGTTCATTGATTATAGTTACTAACTTTACACCCAGTTTATTTTAAAACAACGAAGTTTTTAATATTAGGACCAATTTAGAATAATGTTAAATAGCCAAAAATATTTTGGTTTAAGTCCTCGGCCCGTGTTGTGGGCCCCACCCTGTATATCGAGAAAACATCAACTACTTCATAATATGAAAAAGTAATGACATCAGTGATATTAATTCCAATAGATAGTGTTAGAGGTGGTCTAGGGACTATAGAGCGAACGAGATTATCTACAGGGCGATGGGCTAGCCACTTTCACTAATACCATTACGATATTCCATCTATTGTCAAACCAAAATTTATCCAGTAGACATCACGTCTTCTCTAATGTCTATGAAAGAACGTGGTACAAAAAATAACACCTACATACACGTCTCTGACTCCTACAACCTCACGACATAACGTTTGGAGACATGACAGGTTTTTGACGACAAAACGTTTCTCAAGTCGAAGCGTCACATAGCATTTTATAGAGTAGTCCGATTTTGATAATCTTTTTTTATTGGAAAGGGTATAAGCTTGAATTTCGTCCGATATACATTTGGAAATGGAGATCATACCCTAAGGGTAGGAAATCAGGTGATTATTGTTGATTGTTCACTCATTGACTGTTGTAATGTACCATATATTACATAAACACGTATAACATAGTAGTAGTCCGATTTTAATAAGTATTTTGAACACCGGAAGCGTTTTAATCTTTTTTATTATTATTTACTTGTTTAGATAAAATAGCGTTGAATTGAAAAGAAATACTTACATTGCGCCAACGTAGAGAGTGTCATGCTTGGTGTCGAGGAAGAAGGTCCGGTAGTAGAGGGGTCCGCAGCTGAACTCGCGGACATGATCTGCGGACAACAATAAATAATATATTGGCATGAATTCATGAAAAAAATCTTCTTATTAACTCATTCCCTTACCAATGAACGCGATATCACTTAAACAAGTTTACTAGATTCCGTATTTGACATACACCTGACAATTAATACTTTAAACCGGGTGTTACGGCGCGAAATTAAAAAAAGACAAGCATTCAGCTTACCTTCGTTATTTACCACATACATAGTTACACATGTAACTGTGTCGAAACGTCGGGTAAATAACGAAGGTAAGCTGAATGCTTGTCTTTGGTTAATTATGCGCCGTAACACCCGGTTTAAACTATTAATATAGTGTCTGTGCGCGTTTCTTTCAAAATTGATACACCTGACAAGTTGAGCTTCTTATAAGGTGTTGGTGTACGTGATAGTATCGAATTCGATATCAGTTATGAGATACACGTCGTAAGTTTTCTAAAGAAATGTTTAAACATCTCACTTTGATTCTTATACATACATTTTGATTCAAATGGTTATTCAATAAGAGATCCGTAAGAAAAAGTGGGTACTTTCACTATTTTTTTTTGATTCTTTATTTATTTTTACTTTTACTATTGAAATATAAAAGTTTGAGAATAAAATTTTGCAGATTCCGTTTTTTATTTCACCATGTTGTTTTGCGTTCGCTGTAATTCTTTTTTATCACTATGAACGAGCGTTTGACCACCATCCTCCCTGCTGCCTGCCTATTTTAGTTAGCGTTAGTTTTTTAGTACAATTATTAGTTACATCGCCTAAGGCCATGCTAATAAAACTGCCATGCACCTATTTGCATAAAATACTAACTTTTATTGACATAACTTGTTTCGAGAGTGTTATCCCGAGAAGGTAATGATCTTAAGGACGCACTTAAAAGTTCTGTACAAAACGATCTGTCTCCAAATTAAAATACTTGGGTAATTAACGTTTAGTCTGGGCATTAGGTTTCTTTGGTCTTTGAGCGCTGTTATATTTCACAAGGGCTCGCGAAATTAAGTCATTTGTCTTTCACGTCGCTATTAGGTACCTAATGTCAATCCTTTTTACTTATAACGTTCTACGTATATCACTATTATTTCTTTATATATTCTCAGGGATATTTTGGTGGTTACATATATTGGTCTAATTGAAAAAAAAAAAATATTTTTTGCCTGATCATTTAAAATTAAATTAAGAAGAGTGTTAATTAATCAGAAATTGACCCAACAAATGGTGTCCCTTAAATATTTCCTTGATTAAAGAAACTCGTAAACTCGACAGCGACGAATCAACCACCTGACCTTTAAATTAAAAGCGCCGCCAAGGTCGAGGGCTCAACGCCTTCGCCGACTTCAAAGACTTGGCATATTTACCCCGACCTCCAACTTACCTCAGCCATACCTTAGCAAAAAAATCTTTATAGCTATTTTATATCGGATTGACTTTATCTTATTGGATTCACTGTTGGTAAACGTGAGTTTTATTCAACAGAAAAGCTTTCGAATTAGTATTGTATTGGCCAACATATCTCTGGTGCGGGCGTAGTCCAGAAAATCGTTTTCGTAAATATGTTTTGTAAACAATCGACGACTAAAAAGTGTTTACCAAACATTTCAGTCCCGTGCATTATTTGCGTCTATCGTGGAATGCATCTCAAGTTCACGTCAACGATGGAGTTGTGAAATGCAAAGCATTCCGACGTCGGAGCGTGGTCCCTTGGTACCCGCTGCGTCTAGACTAACTCTGACTGCAGGTGGGCTATTCACCTATCTCCTGTAAGAGGTAGGCGGTAGGAATGCGCCTATTTTTCTTTCTTGAATATCCGTGGGCAGTGGAATGGCGGGGCTGCAGCGACGCCTTTTAGTGACAATATGCGCCTCACAGCGGTGTGCGTGGCGGGAATCCCGGCAAACCTCCGGAGTCAGGAATTATGTCGTATCGAGACTGAAGGAATACGATAGCGCCTTTGCTTATCTGTTATATTTTCACTATTCTATTTAGAGTTTTCACTTTCCTTTTATTTACTTCAAGTTATAAAAAATATTTTCATTTTACAATACAAACAGAGAGAGGCCTATGTCCAGCAGTGGACAGGTATGGGCTGATTATGATGAATACAAATAGCGGTTCTATTTAGAAACGCCATTAAAGTTCTCATTAATTAAACATAAATTCAGTATTATGTATGTATTTGTTTTGTATATAATATTATTAAGTCATGTCGCGGTGTTTGTACTACACTACACTACTCTTCCGGAACGGTTGGACCGATTCTGATGAAATTTTGTGTGCATATTTAAATCCTCTCTCTCCCATTGTTTTTAGGCTAATATACTACATCAGCAAAAAGAAAGAATCAAGTATTCCCGGTCAGATAGGACGGGTTGTATTTACAAAACTATGACACGTGAAAACCAACACTGATTCATGACTGAAATCTCATTCGAGTAATATTAACTGTTTTTGTGAGAGCGAGGTTTACGTTACCGCATATTTATCGACATACTTACTTTGGTTTTCCGAAACACTAGAACCAAAATGAAATAACCGCAAAATGAAACATTTTCAGTAAAATAACTTTTACATTTATATCAGCAATATTTTATTGAAAATACGTGTACATTTTCAGTTTAAAACATTAATAATATACCAGTAAAACTCACTGGGGAGCAAAGTTCAATAACGTCTCGATGGTGGAATCTCGACTCTATCACAATAGTGACGTGTGTTGTGCATTGCTGCTTGTTGTTACACTGTGACACGTATTGAACTATCAGTGCCAGCAATGGAAGACACACGTCAGCACTGCAACACTGAACTAAGCCAGACTTAGTCCTCTGGGCCCAAACAGCATGTAATATAGTATACAAATTCAAAGCACACGGAATCCTATTATACCTACATAGTTATGGCACTTCCTAAGGTACTTCACTCAATGTTTATTCGAAACATGAACATGAAGCCTTCGGACGTAATTTGGAGCTTAATCCATGTAATTCCGAGCCATTCTGCATTAATATTCGAGACAAGGCCGATAACATGAGTCGGTAGGGCCATCGCGTGCTCAGCGCCCAGGGTGCTGTTTCTTCGTATTGCTACAAATAATACTAGACTGCTGCATAAAAAAACTTCATAATTCCATATCAGTGTCGGGTTTTGAAGTGTACCTATGAATATACGTACAACAACAGTAGACTATGTTCAAGACAGTTCGGGTCGACAACTCATGCCCTCGTACTGTAATCGTACAAAAATCTCCTTACTTCATAATATTTCAACGATCGATTGTCTTTTTAATGGTAATATTTATCTGACAAAGAACTTTGTGTTAATATATTTTTAGCAACCCACATCATATATAGATCGACCGGTTATAGAATTAACCATGTATCAATGTAGGTTTAGTTTTAAAATACTTGAATTATTATTAAAAAAATGTACTGGTATTTCGCAGCGCCATATTTTGCCAGTGCACGTAATATCATCATCTCTTAGTCATAATGAGATTGCGACCCGATCACACGTGTGTGTTGTGATTCCGCTTTTGCTTATAAGTTTACAATGCTTGGTTGCACTGTAATGTAATGAGAGGGCTATGGCTGCATAACCTTCCACTGACTAGTGTGCCGTAGCCAACCTAGTTAGGCGACTGGCAGGCGGCCTCTATATGTACTCAACACTGATAACCGAGGCTAATCCAGAGGTAACGTAGCGTAATGTGATTGGTTTACATAAAGCCATACCATATCTCTCAGAATGTTACGTTATCACATATAATAATTACGAACTCAATATTATATTAGTTAGGCAGGCTTACTTGACTCTAGTAAAGTAAACTAATCTTGTGGATTGGCCCACTCGAGGGGGATATGTTAGCTTTTTAGCTGCATCGGGGAGGGCTTTCCCGTGACTAAGGTACTTGACGAAAATAATTAAGCGGCGATATGATCTGTGGAGCGTGTGGTATGGGTTAGTCGGTGGTAGTGGGTGTGTAAAGGCCGCGGGACGCCGTCAGCTGCGCCTCTGGGCCCTTCTCGCCGCCCATGCGATACACCTATTACTGACTGCGGACCAACACTGGCCCACACCGTCTCCGTCGACAGAGATCCTTTCAGATTCTACACTAATTTAAATTACCGCCAATTTTTTTTTGTTAAATGAAAATTTTGTAAACAGAATTAAGTACACGTTGCACCGCACCATGTCTGGGAAATAGACACAATTCAATATTATTTGTAATCGATCGTCGACGATTCAGCTCGTAGTAACATTTCAAGTGCATCGATAAAGGAATAATGTACACGTGGGTGGGTGCGTAGTCGGTCTCGGGAAAACTAAAAACAATTAGCTCACGGAACACGGAACAGCGTCTAACAAAACTGAAAGTGGGAACGTACGGTTATAGCTCGCCGACAAGCATTTAGCTCATTAGGTACGTGCGCGACGCCGACGAAGTTGCAGCAAATCGCGGCATTCAAACACTTACCGAGTTAATACTCAGGTAGTTTAGTAATTACCTCCCCAGGACTACGGCAATGTTTACTGAGCCGGACCAATAGCTAATATATTACTGCTAGAGGCCAGCTCCAACAACTTAAAAGTATGCTTGTTCGAGACTGTACACAGACTGAAGTGATTAGCTGCAGCGAAAATGAGCGCCGATCGACTTGGGGGTATATTGTAGTACAGAAGTCAAATCCGCGCCTAGCAATCGCCTTCAATTGCTAAACGATATGGTATGAAGATTAACTAACATTATTCATGGCTGTATTTTAAAATAGTAATTGATCCCCGAATTTCCAACTTATGCCAACATCGCATCGTTTAATACCTACCTTACAAATGCTTCAAACTCGAATGTTTCTAGTACTTTCTCGCTTCGATGTACAAAACTTATAAAACAATATAATTTGTACAGTAAGCAACCATGTTTTACTCATATATGGTTAAGGGTTTTATTAATTTAAATACATTTGTCACATATACAAAAGTTACATTATGAGAAAAGGAAGTGCACAGAAAAAAAAGCATTAAAAATAACAAACAGGTAGAAGATAGACGAGTTGGATGTGGCAGATATGCAAAATAGCTCTGATTCAGCATGTGCTGGGAACGATGTGGATAGACACGTTCCCAGCACCGATCTTACATGACCCGTGACAAGCTGTGAGGTGTGAAATAATAAAAATATGATAATTGTAGGCATTGGACATTATTAAATAATTCAATAAGGTATGTCAAATAACTTAAATGTTACGTACACATGTCAAGCGTATGAAAGCAGAGTAGCCAGTCTAAAAAAAAAGTCTTTAACATGATCTTAATCATGAAAAGATGCCTTTAACATACCTAAAAAATTATAAGGTATGTTAAAGGCATGAAAAAAAAAATATTAAAAAGGAAATGTCAATATTGAAAAAGATTTTTGAGAATTTAATAACATTAATTTGTACTTATATTTAAACGTCACATTTGAGGGAGCCTTTTTAAGTGGTGGAGGAATGGCGTTCCGATGCTTCCGGACGATTGTTGTCAGTTTTAACACTATTGTTTCATAATCAAGTTTATTTTATGGACGGTTTTAGGTTCAGTACTGGGAATGGGCCTTCGTAATGTTCACCGATTCACTATTGTACCTACGATATAACACTTAATCGTTTTTTTTTCTATATTTCATTATCACCTATGATATATTATGTACAGTAAAATAATACATAAATATAACCCTACCAAATTTAATAATAGCCAATTGGTTATAGTGGCCGTTAGATATAGACTTTTTTTTTGTTTCGTATAAGAGTGAATCGGTAAACTGTGCGGCAGCAGCGGACTACTCTGAGAGAAGTATTGGCAAAAACCAATTTAATGCCAGTTTACGTAAATCATTCAGAGCGAGAGACCGTGCACCGACAACGTCTCCAGCCAGAAAGTGCGACTAGTTAATTACTGTTAAAATATATGTTGATTTAATGTCTCATTATTATAGTCGGCGTAATCTAGACTGATAGTCTTGTACAATATTTTAAAGATTCGATTTATTTCAGAATGGATGTATGAGTGATGTTTTAGTATCATCAATTATAGTATTCGTAAATATTTTCTGAGCAAAAGACAATGCATTCAAGTTTTGACAAGATGAAACCTTTTTGTTGGCCGTGCATAATAAGTGCAGAGCTTTTTATATTTATTTTACAGATAACTGCATAATCGAAACATTGTTACTTCGATTCATGAACAAAAAAACAAAGGTCTATTAATTGACGACAAAGAGCTAAGAAGCAATAGGACGTTCAACGTCGGGATACATATGTCATTGCCATACAATTGATTGTCAGTCACACCCATTCTAAAAATTGTTCATGGATCTGTCAATATGTCAGAATTTGCTTAGATGACGCCGATTATAGTAAACGGTATTGGTAACGAAACCAAGATATACATTGTTCTAAGAGCGCAGGGTATTCAGTAAAGTCCTTCAATTCAGATATAAAATGTGCACTCTCTGAGTCACCTATGATGAAGGGAGCTACCAAATATTATTTAGGGGTTAGGTTAGGTTAGGTTATCTGCCATGTTTTTGGTACTTAGATCTAAAACAAGTTCAAGTAACAATAATGCTTATCGCAGATTTTTGTCATTTGCCAAATATACCTAAATCAAGTTTATGTAGTTGCTTATTTTCCATAATTTTGAAAAATAAACAACATTTTTCATTTTATGGCACGACGTGAAATGCATACGTCAAAACTGTTAACATGACTGTGTCATTTAATACGAATATGGTGCTACTGAATGTAATAAGATTTCGTTATAGGTACGTAATCAAAGGCTTTAGTAATAGAGTGTCAGGTATGCCGGCAGTAAATGAGAATAGTTGCCAAGGTGCGCCATAACTGGGAAGTCGGTGGCGTGACGTGGCTTCTCGCAGCACGGGCGAGAGATTGCTGCCATTCCACCACATGCCCTAATTGAGCGGCTCATGGAACCTGTCCAATACCGCGCTACCTACACTCTCTACATGTCACCCGACGAACAAACATTTGACAACTATCTAACTAACTGCCAGCCTATGGCAGGTGCACAATAAATTGTTACGAGGAACAATTCGTATATACCAAACTAACAATTTAATTGTAACTACAGAAAGTTTATTCGAAGTATTTTCTTTGATGGAAACCTATTACACATACATATTTGAACGCTAGCTGCATTGATAATATCGTTGGACCTACTCAATATTTAATGCGGTGAAAAAAGTTCTCGTTCAGTATTCTCTTCGGCGTTTAAAAGTGGCACGGAAAGTTGACTATAAATTTTGAATGAATAATGTCTGGTGCTGCTTTTCCACCCAAGTTTGATAGACACGGAAAGGCTTTTCTGATATCTCGAATTAATTCCGAATGCACCAATGACGACTCGTAAAAGAAGTCGTAAAGAGCGCGGCCCCTTCTCCCGCACGGCACCGGGGTACAAATAGTTGATTTCTTATTGGCTGGCGCCGCGCTCACTTCAACATTTGCAATAAAAACATTTCCTTACGTTTCGACAGAAAATGGGAAAGAGCATTGTTTGCACAATCTATTCACAATTTGTGTTTACTATTTTACATTTATATTTTCAGGAGGAAGTTTCCTACATCTTAGACCTACATCTATGGAATTATAACGCAATGTGTGCAACTATCTACAATCAAACATATTTATTGTAGCCGATAAATTGGTTGAAGTAATAGGTACTTGTACCAAATTTCCATGAACGTGTGTACAAGATAAGATTCATGCAGGTAGTTACTAAGATTCATACAGTTTTCAGGCACCGGAAATACAAAGGTTATGTTTGAAATAGGAGAATAGACATACAAGATGGTATGTTGTGGTACTCTGAATAGTAATATTTGCATGCATAATGCAAGCCTATTTGTCGTTTGTAAATAACCTGAGAATGTTTATATAAGTTGGTGCCAGCGGCAGCGCGGGTGCGCCGCGGCCGCTCTTTGTACTACCGATTTTAAAACACTCGCAGACAACCGCCTGCACGAAGCTAAACACTGACTTTAGACAGTAATAAATTCTATTGTGAATGAGGAGTACGAGCTGTCTACGTCACTTGCACAACGCACACACAACATATTGTCTATTAGGTACGTGATATCCTCCCTACGCTTTCAGAAGAATAACACTGTTCGCAATAGAGAATTTAAGGAGAATACAGTATTATGACGCACGTTACCAACGAGACGTGGTAATGGGCCGCTTGCTTTTTTAAATGTATTTATTTTGTAACACTACCCTCTGTAATGCGAATCGCTGAGCAAAGCTTAATAATGTCTTGCCTTTATTTATAGACGACATCGCGTGCGTGCTTTAATAAAATGAGGTCACGTTCGGTTCTAAGAATAATGAGGCTCAATTCTGGATGGCAGCGTCATGTTGCTGAGATGCTTTGTGCCCGAGAGACTCCTGCCTCCATGGGAGGACGTCACAGGGTCGCCTCACTACATCATCTACTAATTTGTTTACATTATTTACGTATATAAACAATTTTAATCGACATTAGGACAATGACTCACTTATGCAGCATAAAATCTAAATAGCAGGGCGTTGTCCCTATAAGAAGAAGTTTGGCACTTGGCCGATAGTGCTGGCCGAAGACAAATCGAGTCATTCCTTTAATTCATGCTCGTAAAACGGGCACCGCAACATATTGACTGGGCTCCGCCGTAGTCCGCTGGGCGAGGGCGGGCGGGCGGCGGCGGCGGCGGTGATACGTGATGTTTCGTTATCGCTACCTGGCAATAATGCTCAGCGGTTGTTGTTGTTTTTCGTTTTCCTTATTGCAATTTTACGGCAAATCGGTGCACCTGCTGGTTTACGAGTCTGATATTTGCCCGGTATTGTCATCTCAATGGCTCAAACACTGTTGAGATGGTGATTTCGAAAAATATCCTTGAGTATTCATCATAGATAATATGATGTTCCGGATGCAGAAGATGATAAAACCCTATGTGGGATTTCAAGAAAAAGATGCTACGTGGAATACAAACTCTTTTGTAAAGGAGTTTTAAAATTAAAATTGAAAATAAATTGACTAGGACCTCAGTACAAATGGAATCTTAGACGCCTACAATTCTTACTATATGTACATCCGGTGTATAGATATCATAACAAAAATACGGCGGCACAGTATTTGTTCCGCGACAAGTGACGATTTATTGAACCCATGCTCATCTGACCGTAAGGCTAAATTCAGGTAGGGTGGCCGGATTTCTCATATTGCCGCCGAAACGTTATTGAAAAATAAATATCGAATCAAAACCCCAAGAAAACGTTTCAGGTAAATCTCAATTGTAGCTACTTCGGAAAGAAATATTCTTGAAGATCCACTGTTGGGAATCCTATTGCAGTTCACGCTCGTCCGAGTGGAAACAGTGAAGGGAGGCGCAGGTTGGAGGCCGTGTCGATTCTTTTATTGCCATATTAAACCAATAAGCACCGTGATGTTGCGAGATTTAGTACAGGTTTGGCCCGTTCCGATTATTTTTTTATTTTTTTGGCCAATACGTAGCATTTTCCTTTGTGATGTGATTGGATCCGTTACTAGGGCATCATAATTCCCGAAGTGCAATAAGTCAGCCGCGTCTCAGGGGAGCCGCCGCGGCGCCTGCTCCGCCTCAATTCCAATGCGCGTAATTGAAAATTGAAATTTGTTTAGGACAGTGCACGTCGCTTTATTTGATTATAGTGAAGTCGAACCATTTTTCCAATCCGAAACCAATAATAATAAATACTGTTTGAAGTGAATTATTTCAATGTGCTAGTTGTCGTTCGGTAAGAGCACTTTGATTTGACACGGGTTGATTATAATGTAACCCAAAATGTATAAGTATTATATACGATTAGAGGAATTTAATTCAACATAGCTGTTGAATGTTTAACGTTAAATTATGTCGAAAAGTAGTCGAATATAAAAATCTTGCCACACCGGGAATAACAGTAACAGACGCAGCGACGCCTCCCTACTGATTCATTCTGCTGGTAAAATTATACCATTGGAGCGTATAACGCATGAATTTCCGCAGCTTGCTCCTGCAGAAACGTAAAATTATTTGCAAAAGGAAACACGCGTACTGAAGCGAAAGTTCTTCTCAGTTTATTTGTCATTATGTTGTGAGCGCGGTGACGGGGACAAAGTGTGGCACGTAGCTAGAGGTATGTACCTATATTGGCAATATTCAAGGAACCTTACCGCACCGATACAGCGGAGACACGGGCCTTTATTGCGGGGGTCGCGACACCCCTTACTATCACTCATTCACCTATCTGTATCAGTCGAAGCGGCTCCCCCCACCGCCATTACGCGACTAATCATGGAGGATGTGGAGTAGACGCGGCATGCATATTTATACCCGTGGCCCCGAATTCTCTCATAGCCTAGCTAAGGTGGATGTTTTTCATTTGCTCAAGGTATTTATTTAGTGGGCCCCAGGTACTGCGACCCCTCCGGCCGGGACCGATAGAGCTCATATGTTACTGCTAGTTCGATGCACTCTATACGCGAGAGCTCAAAGTACGCCGGTGGTGTCGTACTGACAGTATGGGTAACGGCTCAATGTTTGATTAGATCAGATTCAGGCGGCCTTAATTTCGTTCATTCTTACGGACGTCTTAGGACAGTCGTATCACGTACGGTTTGTTTATATTCTTGTACTTTAATTTGATTGCATTTCGGGCGAAGGTATTGATCGTTGTGTGTGCCCATGGATAGAATATTTGTGCGCCTTTTGTTTTCAAGCGTATTTTCAAATAAAACATATAACAATCCTAGCCAATAACTACGCCGGAAATATTTCAATTAATAGAAATACAATGTCCATTGAGAAAAATATAATGAACGTTTTTCCAGTTTAGAGTTTTGCTTGAAATACAAATAAAAAACAATCCGAATAATACCGGTTCGGTTTAAACAAGAGAGAATGCACGAATTTCTAACGTACAACTGGAAATTAATGTTTGGAAAATGCAAACTTTTTGTTAAAGTTGGCATACATTGTTCGTCGTAAATAACATTAATCAAGGAGTGAATACGAAATCTAATTAGGTTGAATTAGAGAATCATATATCTTTTGCGAGCCAAGTGTGTTTCATGCGGAAATGGCATTTTCACTTTAATTCGAAGTGAACATTGTCCAAAATGTAATAAAACCTCACTTTGCTCTCTTGCTAACTGGGTTAAACATTGAAATGTGGATCTGGGTTTTCTTTAACGACTGTTGCCTATTCCATTCAGGGCTAGTAAGAGATGGCTCACTGTTGAAGTAATATTATAAAACATAGCGGAGACAGATAAAGTTAGTTGCAAAGAAACACAGTTGTAGATGTAGGTGCCTACACAGGCGCAAGTATTGAACTAGTTAAACGCTTGTTCAATGTGTATAAAAAGAAAATCTCATTTTGTTATTATTCTTAATTTAGCATTTTTCTTTGTCCTGTATACAGTAGTATACGGGTTGTTCGCAGAGGCTGGAGGGGTTGAGGCGCGCTCGGGGGTCAAGAGGCACACGAGCCACACCAGGAGCCCTCTCGGGGACCTGGAACTTCGGAACACTGAAACATGAACACGTAAAATGGATTTTATTGTCCCAGCCTGCACTGAACTCTCTAATGTTTTTGTACAAACCTCGTAAAAGTTAAACTTTAAGCAGGGTCGAAATCACTATTAAATTTTCTATACCGAGAGCGAATTGGCTGTTTTAAGTCGTAAAATTTTAATTAGGCTTTGTTAGTACTTTATTAGATTTTTTTATTGTTAGGGGATGAAGTGGGGAGCTTAATTAAATTTCAACATTAAAAATACTGTGCGGGCACGTAAAAAGTGTGAATTTATTTTAATTGTTGTATTATTTAAGGAGTTGATATATCGTGAATTAGCGCTGTTACTAGTCAGTTCTGTAAATAATAAATGTTTTTCAATGTTGTTAGAATAATATGCGTCGTTTGATTCATTAAAATGCCGCCATTACGAGGGGTTACGAAACAGTTCGCAGGGAGGTGTTTCTTGCAAGTCACTTGTTTGCTAATGAGAAGTTTTCTTTAAAAAAAAAAAAAACGTTTCAGCATGTCTACTCGGTGGCGAAAAATTTGTAAATGATAGTTAAGTAATGATATTTTTTTTCCGAATGTTTACTGGTAAATTGTTCCTACGTAGACTTTCATAGAGAATAAAATAAAACTATTTCAGAAAGATTTTGAAACTCGCAGCAGCGGGAACCTTCGGCAGAAAGGAGGGTTTTGCACAATAGCAGACAGTTTTAAAAAGTAAATTCTCAAGCTTTGCGCTTCGTCATCTATGGCCAATTATAGGAATCATGTAAAATTCTGCCCTGTTTTAAGTGAGTATAAAGTTTCGAAGAAAATGATAAATAGCTACAATATATTTTATTAATTAATCAGTTACGTATAACCCCAAACGGTTGGCACCAGAAATCGAGATTTTGCATAAAATTCCCCTTTCGAGGACCATCATTATTTGGAAACGTATTGCTAGAAATATTGTACGAACTTACTGAATATAGTGTGAATATATTATTATATCAATAATACTTTGAGTGTAATGCGTAGTTCATTAGGCGAGACGTTGGCGCGGCGCGGCCGCCGCGGGTGGCGCACACCAGACAAACCGCCTGGCACCAAAACACAACACCTGATTTATACTTTGCACCACTCCAATGCATACGACGGGATGCATAAATTTAATATTTAAATTATAGGCCGAATACCCGCACCCCAATTCTAAATTAAACTGCCTATAATAATTTCCTTACGCCAGTTTTGTGATTAAACCTTGCAATTAATTAGTAAAAGTTTGGTTCGTTCCCTGCCGGGGGTTGTTTTCCCGTTTGGTCTTTTCTTGTGTACGGATGAAAGCACATCGTTTTACTTATCTCTTGGGGAACAGGCAGATATTAAAGAGAATAAAATGTATTTACGCATGGTAGGTAGCGAAAAATTCATTATGGACTATGCCAACTCGTAATGGTAAGGTAAACGGGAAATACATAGTAAGAGGAAATATATCTATATGTGCAGAGTGCAAGATTCGCCGCGAATAATTGTCCGAGCGACCGCCGCCGCCGCCGTAATGACTGCAGACTCACCAGCAGATGTTCTCGCCACCTCCACGCACACACACACCTACTTACAACACTTCTCACCTGCACAAAGGAAAATCACCCTTAGACACCAAACAGAAGACCCATGACCCCGGTTACCAATGATGCCCTAGGAAGCAATTGAATCGAATAGTCTTCAATGTATGCGTGTTGGCAATTGCAAAATGAGTCTCCCCATAGAACATTTGCGGTCTGAAGGAACAATTTAGTAATTATCAGAATCGCAGGGACCAAGCCGATTATCAATGCAGCTGAAATTTCTCCGTTTGAAAAGTTTTACGGCACCTCGGACTAGCAAAGCACGCTGTGCACAATGGATCGAATAGAAATAATTATATGGTGAAAAAAAAACCAATAGTAAATAAGCCTGCCTGAAGTCTGTCCAGTCGCTTCGTCAGTTGTATCAAAGTTTAGTAGTGCCTATTCCAATCCTATCCAACAAAATAAAGCCATAAGTTTGGCTCCGTAAGTCCATGCATTATAAATGCGATCCGGCGAGTACGTCGGTCGCGTGATTTCCAGACAATCTGATCTTGTGTTTTCCCCGTTTTGGAAAGTGAATATTTTATTAGATCGCTTTTAGGTTTGTTTGCAGAGGGTCGCGTTTAGCAGAACCAACGTGTTCGTTACCTGCCTTCTATTTTAATATCTTCATAAATTCTTGGCATCTTTCGAGTTTCTGATTACAGTGACATGGGAGTGGGGGATAGGGTTTATACCTTCGTCAAACTTGAAAAACCACAACATTGAAAAACACTCCACTCAAATCTAGAATAAAATAAGCAATAATTCCATAGCTATTTTTTGACCGATGTATTACCGATATTTATACATCAGACGGCCAGCTTTTGTCACAACTATAAAACGGGATTTAATCCAACTTCATTGTTAAACTTAAATTTATCGCTTTGTACGATACGATTAGCTTGGAGACAATCACCCACGTGTAGAAGGTCATTTATGTAATTTGGACAGAGAATTTGGAAAAGGGGAAGTTTAATTATGGCATGGGGAAATCGGAACTGGACTGTACAATTCCCGTGGGTCGCGGACATTTATTGGGACGGGTAAAACAATAAAGAACGGTTAACGCGCTTTCATGTGAACAAGGTGGCGAGACAATGCCGCGGTGGTTCGGCGCGGCCAACGGTCAGCCGGCCTCGCATCCATATCGAGATTCCATCGCCATTCATACCCGCTGCGACATTGTTCTAAAACTAAAGTCCAGTTTGCTTTGAAGCAAATTAAGAAGAGCTTACACGAAGGGTCGGTGTATGTGGGCCAGGAGCAGCACGGAGCTAGCCGGAGCCTGCGCAAGGGGCGGCGGTGGCGGCAGTGACCAGCGCCCGCCGCCGCCGCATTAAAGGATCGCGCGAACTACGACGCTGACCGCACTAAAAGTACGTGCCTTTTGTCTCGGCAAATTGTTAAAGAAATAAAACTTAATTTCGTGCCGCGGCGACTTGGAGAATTCTTCAGCAGCAAGACCTGGGGGACCGTTCCTCGGAACACTCTTTGTGTGATTGCTAATAGCCGCCGTGGGCATTTTCCTTCATTTTTTCACTATTCCCTCTGCAATAACATATTTGACTTATGTCTATGCTCCGTAGAATGCTAAGTAGTTGTATCTTCTTCTACAAAATATTAATGTACAGTGAACTTCGTTGCAATTCTAATAATCTTCCTTTAGGTATATAAACCCATTTATCGAGCAAACGATAAATTAATGTTTTCTATTTTCTGAAACAGTAAGAAACAATTCTTAGATACGCACATATAATTCATGGCGTCTCCCCTCAGCAGTATATTGGCTAAACTAAGATACATTAGGATATCAGTGGAGAGACCGAGGTCTGCTCTCATGTTTATTACATTGACCGGCCACTCTCAGCCACCACGCACTGGACAATGGGAATTGGGAACATATTCCAAGATAATAGTGTTAGAGTAGAGATGGGGACAGGGCGAGACACTCCTCCGGCACAAACACAAAAATCACCCTGAGCAAGCTGCAAAACGTCCCAAAAATACATTAGTCGCATTAGAAGAACCATTAAGGGTCGGATGGCCGATAACAATTAGGGTGTGTACGCGCTCTTAAGGGGACGCCATTCGCAATTTCTCAGATTTACACTTTATTCAAATAATATTGTAAATTAAATTATTGAACCCATGTTGGGGTACACTATAGTTTAGTTTCAGTGAAGACCAGTGAAGACAAAATCAACGCGTCAAAGGCTAGAGTTTTATTGAGTTGCTTTCTTGTTAATTCAAAGAAACAAATTTCATCTAGTTAAAATGATATAATGGTCACGCGAATGCAACGACTCCAGAGACGGCTTTAATATAAGCACTTTTACCAATTACGCGGGGAAGATTGGACAAAGTTTCAAGGAATAATTCAGTCAAAGAGTAAAAAGAAACGTTGTTACCAACCCCAATCTCGGGTACAATATGCATAACTTGTTGAGAGAGTAATCAAAAGACGATAAAAAGTGAAGCAGAGGACTCGCAAAAGGCTAAAAATGTAAAACTTCGTTACACTGAGGTTTAAGTGGACGAGTGACGGCGTTTTTATTTTTGGACTCCCGGCTCACAAAGGAGATGTGTCCGCCCGCTTTACTCGCCGTGGTTTTGTTGCTGCTAATGAGACGAAAATCCCCTGCAACAACCGTCAAATTGGTTGCCTAACTAGTGCAACCACAAATTATCAACGTTTTCGGGACTACTAAATAAGACTTGGAATTTATGTACATTTTACTCAGCGCATTTGACAACCTGAACTAATATTGGAAAGATAATTTGATTGATTGTTTCTTAGAATAGCATAGGTTCTGAAACTACTGGACAGATTTAAAAAAAATCTTTCACGGTTAGGAAGATAACAGGTGACGAATACCATTATTTTTATACCATTTTCATTATTAATGATACGTGTTATGTTTAGGTCGTAATATCAAGATAGAAGACTTAAACGACAAAATACTGATTGTGACTTAAACAAAACGAATACCCGAATTGTTTTTGGTAACTTTACATTGGTCGAAATACATTGATTGGTCGCTAGTTGCTTCTCTTGAGGCCGCCGCGGGCTGGTGTCCCTCGACGCAATTTTGCAATCAGCAAGGTAGAAAAAAGTACTGAAATCTTTGAAACTTTTTTCGATTTGAATTACGAATACTTTATTTATACTCTTTGATACTAGAATTTGCTTAGAACTGAACTCTATTTCCGTTATAGACTTCAGTTCTAAGCAAATTATTTTGTTACAAGGTGTCATTTTGTATTATTGTAGGTATTAGACCACGTAAAGGTAATAATTTCAATTGCCAATTTCGAATCTACATTTGAATTTTCCTTGGAACAATTTCTGCATCACTGAACTCATCATATTTCGGAAAAATGTTTTATATATGTGCCTATATTAGGTTATCTGAGGCGTAGAAAGATTCATTACATAAAGAAATAACGTATTATGTAAATATTGTGTGATCCTGAACTATACCTATAGTCTTCAAAGTAACAATTTTCATGGCAGTCTTGATCGGCAATAAGTTTGGAACGAGACCGCGGTTTCGGTCGAAGGGGAAACTCAGCCTTTTCTATGGAATTTGCATAACATTTGTTACTATAAAGGGATGCAAATAACTTTTCACAGACCGCCATCAGTGCGAAACAAATCCAATAAAATTTTGGTGCAATAAAATCACTTTGAACTTTTCAAGATGGATCGTAATGTTGATTTATACTTATAGGAATGTACATATAACATATTCAATATAATAAACGTAAATACACATTTACGTATAGAATATTTTTGTTTAGGCGATGGATATTTTGTGCTATAGTGTTGTGTAAGCTGAATCATATAATTACTTACCTACAATACAGTACGAATGAACGTACTTCACGGTAGTAAATAGGAAACAATTGTTTTAATAATAACTCTTGGATTTAGAAAGTACAAAGAAAAGGGCCGATACGGTAAAAGGTCCTAATTTTTCAGAACCCCTTTCCATTGACCATTAATGTCAAGGTAGTTGGAGAGTCAGCGGTACAACCCTCGGCCTGACGCCGCGCCGCCGCCGGGAGATGGCCCCCGGGGAAATTATTGTCAGGATTTAAAGGGCATTGCTTACGGTAAAGTATAAAAAACAGGACACTTATAATCGAACTTGGTCTCCGCATACGGCCCGACACGTGGGTGCGAGAGCGGAGACGTCAGCGCGCTCCTATCGAACATGTCAATCGAGGACTTAAAATACTTTCATACTGTTAAGTAACATACGTAAATATTCCCAAATGCGCTAGTAATATCATCGTTGCAGCGTATCAGAAATATTCCAATTACAAAGGAATCAATGAAAACATTTATGTCGATCGAAACGTTTCTCTGTTTACAAAGTCGGCCCCTCTAAACTCACAATAAAAGTGCATGTTCCTAAATAACTCCTCCCCCATGTTACCAATTATTTACCTCCCGACTTAGAGCGTTACCTCGCGCTCAGGCAGGCGACGGGGTCTTGTCACTCAGGATCAAAGGGCCTCTACGTAACAGACCTTAAGGGAACTCGCATCGACACCTTCGAAAAAGTTTTCCCTAAATCATTGTCAATTCCAATAAAATAAGCGAGGTTAAACAAACAAACCCTTGTCGGTGAGATGAAAGCTCGAGACCAGCTCACGCCGGGCCTACCTCGGAGGATGTTTTTAAAAAAAACCTGGGGGAAGTTGACAATCTGACGAATTTTTACCCAGAATTGTATTAATTATTCACTACGGCGCTTTCGTGTTCGCAAGGTAAGAGGGTAAAACAATTTGTTTTGAGTAAAAAAGTGTAAAGGTTGCTTTAAATTCAACGGTCAAGAGCGGCAGTGAACAACGTGACGACCTTCCCTTAGCTAGCCACAGTGCCCCAGAAGTGGGTGTCAGGGTACTCTGGTGCTGGGCCTTGGGTGTTGGTTCTCGAAGCAAAGTCTAATAAAAGCGTGTTGGAATGCAGCGCTGCGAACCCCCGTCTTCGGTCAGTATTGATTATATACGATGCCTAAGTTCCTTGTCTTAATAAAATAACAATAAAATGTACCTACTTCTTTTCTAGTAATTAAACTTGCAATTTAAAGTTAAGTAGAAACGATTTTTTTTCTGTTTGTATCAACTCGTTATGTCCACATCCAATAATTTAACACTCGAATGTGGCTTCGTACATAATTTCAAATATACTACTCGTACATAATTTAAATTTAAAAAATAAACGTGGAAAAAAGAGCATCATTTAGTTGATATGTAGGTACTAGGTACATACTTTATTTTCCGTTTGGCATAAACTTTTTAAGGAAATATAAATACCTAGACCGCGGTGGCGCAGACGCCTATCTTAATAAACATTCTCCAGTAAATGTCCCCGCAAGTTGAAGGCGAATTCAATGTGCGTGTATTAAAATTTTCATAAGCAAGTTGCTCACGTCCTTACGAAATTCAAATTTCAATATGAAAAAGTATAGTGCTCAATAAACCAACCTCAAGTCTCATAAAAACCTACTAATGCAGCCAGTGAAATTGCAAGTCATAAAAACTCTAATTAACTGCACAAATGGCCGCGCGAACGATTCCGTTGCCGAGGAAATTTTTCTTTCTCCATCCGTATTATTTGTATCTGATGTCGGAGACACCCCTCTCGGCATACTTTAACTTTTCAATTGAAACTTGTGATGGGTTTTCGAACGTAAGGCATAATCGGCGCGGGGCGCGAAGGCAGGGGCGGCCATCAAACGTGCCACAAAGGAGAACACTTTTTATGCGGGAAATTTTGTTACGCGACTCCATTATCTAGACACAGTGATTCCAACGCCTCGCCGTTCTATAAACATCGGCGGCGGCGGCGGCGGCAACGGTTATGTGCTTTTTCGAAACATAAAAACGAGCTTCATTAATAGAGAGGTCAATTGGTATAGGAATATGCTGCTACTTTTCACACATTTCCTCGTGAAATATAATAAAAATGTAGACCTTGCGATCTATACAACTATACCTAAGTACTAAAGGTGTAGATATTGTTTGATTGTTATTTAAAACTTTTTAATCTCAGAAACACCAACCGAATTTATAAAATGTGTTCGTTATAAGTAGGTCTGTAATCCAGTGCTAGTTTGGAGCATAACGGTACTGGCTGTATTTCTTCCAATGCACGACGCAAAAGTCGACCTAAGGGAACACATGCACGTTTGATTATTAGTCGAAGAACTGTCCACTTAATATCAATACCTTTGGAATGTGCCCTTACAATACAAACATTTTAATACCTTTTTATGGGAGAAAGACGTTTGTGTGGTCAGTTATTTCCACACAAAAGTAAAATTAAATGTGCATTTCACGCTAGATTAAACACAAAAATCACTTCAGCATAATACGGATCTGTTGCGAAACGTCGAGGTAAGTACATTTCCTATAAAACACTTTTCTCCTGGGGGCCACGAGTCGAATTTCCTGTAAGATATGAATCTTCCCTCTCGAGGTGATGTATGCCCGAATTCCTGCCCTCTCTTCACTTACTAACAGGTCGTTCGAGCCTACTTTGATATACGCAGAATGGGGCATTTTGTATTTCATTTAAACATTGCTATTTCAAATGAAATTTTCCGTACGAGTAAACATTGGCCCATCACGGTTCAATATTTAAATGTTTGCATAACATTTATATACGTACTACTGCCTGCATGATTGGAAACAACTTTTATGTGGTGTGAAATAGAGATAAGTAACTAGAATTATAATTTCTTGTTCGATTATTTATAAAAGGAAAAGCTGACTGACTGACTGACTGATTGATTGACTGACTGACATATCAACGCACAGCCCAAACGGCGAAACGTATACACTTGAAAGGTAGGGACGTAGCTCAGGTACCACAGGGGTGCACTAAGAAAGGAATTCCTGAAATTCCCACGGGAACAGGAAATTTTTGTATGAAAAATCTAAACGCAACAAGTTAAACGCTTGAAATTTGGGATGTAGATACTACACTATACTACGCGAATGAAATCGCGGGGCGTCCACTAGTTATTTTATAATATTCATGTGTTTATAGTATGTTTTGTACATGGATGTGCCAGTTAGTTTTTATTTGATAACATAGGAACGTCACGCCAAGAGTGTGGCTTACGATGATATGTTTTTTTGGTTTGGTTGCTTATTCATTGAATTGTCCCCGCTTCACGCGAATTGCTTTTCAATTTATCCCGAATGTTCTGTGCGGTACAACCACTATAATTCAATGCACTGTGGCGGGAAATCATATCACACTACCTTGTGAGAATAATCTCGGTTTAGCGTCATAATGAAGTCGCACTAAACTGTATTAATACCGGCTCCATTGCTGCTGCTACTCAGCGTAACAAGAGTAATTAATAACGTCTTTTTAAAAGCGACACGTTATTTGCGAGCAACTCTGATGTCGTTCTCCCTCCCGACTATAATAAATTTCTATTAACTTCTTGAGATGTACTTCCATTTTATTGTCAAATGATAGGGACGACTTCGGTTGACTTATAACTGTCATACGTCTGTGTCCTGTGGGGGCGCGGAATCAGCGGAGAGGTGCTTTGACGTTAAATTAATACTTCAAGGGGGATCAGAATGAGACGGCTGATAAGCAACGTGGCTTAAGAGTTATAGATCTGAGAAGCGCGGTTTAATAGCCTGAAAGACAGTGCAATGTTTGGTACGTAACTACAAAACAAAGATACGTAACGATTAGCTATATGTAGAACTATTCTAAGTAATTTAAGCTCTTTGTCTAAAGTTTAAGTATACACCGTTTTCTTGTACATTATAATGACAGGAATGGTATGAACGGTACTGTAAAAATGCCTTTAAGCATCCAGCACTAAAGGCACATCCAAGTGTTGGGCGATAATCAATATCAATTATAAAACAAACTATCCGTGAGGTCCGCACCAGATGGAGTTCCATAACTCAGCCTGCTCCGCTGCACTGATTTAGGGGTAATATTAATGACATCTACCTTTTCCACTGGGAAACAGGAATCGATAACCATTAAGTTCAGATAATGTAGGAAAAAGTTGCATATTATTGTTGTACACTGAAGCTTAAAAGAAGGTAGGGGGACAGTTATCTAAAAAAAATGTATTAAAATGTATTATAACAAACTAAATTGCGCTTTGTGTATTCCGCGCCCTCGCCTAGCGGAGTTCTGATTAATTTCCAATGACATTTGATGCGTACATCTGACATCGAGGGGAGAGGTACAAATGGATAGAGTTTCATGTCTTCAGAAAACAGGGCCTACGGTAAGACGGATTTATTGAATATATTGTGGGTGAAACAAATATTAGACGCAAGTCAACATAATGGCACTCATTACTTTTCCAAGAATGTGCCGGCTATTATTTGTTGACATTGATTTCTAGTGCATTGCCAGTTCGAATTATCTTTATAAGATAGGGTACATTTTGTTTAATACGTTATGTAAATTATATATACGCGTCTGTGAAATAATGTTGCATTTGAACTGTTGAAAGAACAAAATTTAATCCTGAATATTTTCTTGTTGGTTGTTTGACATAGCAATCGAGTCATGGTTGCTGCAGCTCTTGCGACGTCATAATAAGCGAACAAGGCCAATATAGACGTCGGAGGTAAAATGAGGGAAGCTTTCCTGAGTGGCAGAGGACAAAAAGAGGAAAATATATAAAAGAGATTTCTTTTGAAACCATCCCCGAGGTCGTTATTTAATAAACATTTTCCACATTAACCGGTAAGGACTGTGAATAAGTAAATTTTCGAGTCTTTGAGATTCTTGTTTCAACATAGAAGAGTGACTATACAATTACATATTGACTCACTGTTTATGTCATCACTACTTAGGTACTGGCTCTTTATTGTTTACCTACGCCTACTTCCACTTGTTTCATAGAAACAGGTCATTTTGCAAATGTACTGCTTTCACTATGTTACGAAGCTTGCTGATTAAACAGGAGTATACAAAACAGTTCTGGAGTGAAAACAAAGAGCACTTTAACGTAGTAGCTTGAAAATGCATGCAGTTCGTAGGTAGGTACCTACTTTCGCTGACGGGATCCGAGGCGAACCAGCAAAAGAGGAATGCAGGTTATACCGGAATTAATACGAATTTCTCTCAAGCCGAATAATTTCGCAACAGTTTCGGGCAAAGCGTACGGAGAGTGGATAAACTCCTCATAAAAGCTGCAAGACAAAGAGAGTTAGGGAATCCTCTCATCTCGCTATAACTTTGAAAACAAAATTAGAAGTAGACGCGATCCATAACAACCAGGGTGACGACGTCGTTTCAAAGTCTTTTACTATGCGGAAAATATTTTCCTTACATCACTGCAGTGTTGGCAATCTGTTGTTTGCAAGTTCCTCTATATAAATACATCTGAAGCACTATTAGCCGACGTTGATGCGTACGCCGCCGCGACTAAGCACGGCATACATCACGGGCATCATCAGCCGCCCTACAATTGGCTGTAATCACGGGGAACGCCGTGACGCGTCATCGGATCGCGAGATTATGACGTCATTACCTACCAACAGCCGCTCTCCGCCGAACAACCTGAGACGATGCTAATGGAAAGTACTCGGCAACCATCGCCCTGACAAATACCGTCTCGTTTCCAGCCCTCTTGTACTCAATGACGCTGTAGGTGTTCATGCTCCACTTTTAAAACGTCCCCGAACGTAATCGTTGCTTTTTAAACGACTCCGCCATCAAAGAAGCTGTTATTTGAGTTTCACAAAAGATACGTAGGTATCTACAACGTTTTGACACGCAAAAGTAAAAATATTTTCCCAAAAAAAAATTTCTTGTGTCTGGTCGGGATCTCAGTTAAATATTGTACATTTATTTTGAGTTTGCTTAAGGTGTGCGTTTTGAGAATTGGTCCCCAGTGTTTAGCTGCTGCGTGGCCGGCAATAGCAACATTTGGCTTGGCTCAGAGCACCCTCACCTATTCCTCGGGGCATTTCCGCCCCACTCATTATCCCTGATAGTTATTACAGTCATTTTTCAACTCGTTATTTACTCTGAGTCTCGCTGATAGCACGACATTTGCTCTCGAAAGGCTAACTTAAAGATTTAGGGTGAACGATACTTGGCTTTAGGGAGGATTGTTGCTAGCTTACATGAAAATTGAAAATAGTAGTCCCAACCTTCCGACCCTTGTTTACGGAGCAGACGCTTCACAGAGCCGTAATTTCATAGTAGATATTTTTGATACATCAAACACAGTGTTTACGAAGGGAGAGGAAGTCTGATAATAATTTAGCTGGAGATTTTTTAATGGTCGATATTACGCGAAGACTTTTACAGTACATTTATCCGGACGAAGAAAAATTGTCTGAATTAAAACAATAAACGTTGCCGGCGACACTGATAACAGTCGTAATATCACCTCACAGGCCGGGGCAGGTGAACTTAACGCGAATAAAGCAACGAAAGCTGTCCCAGCACACTTTTCAAATATTAAAGGTGAGTTGAAAAATGTCGTAAGAAATAACAATTCCCCAAGTTGGCGTTGTATGAAGCGGTCGCTTCATTTCAGATCAACATCGCCATGCTGTTCAAGCTTAGAAACGTAATGTTGCCAATTTAGTTGATTAATCAGTTCCAATATTAATTAATTATATTTTTTTTATTATAGAAGTGTTGATTTTAGTGCATTAGTTTTTTTATACGTTGTATCGTAAATGGCAATTTTGATTATCCAGATCCGATAACGCATTAAAATAAATGTTTTATATTTCTGACTCCAATACCGTAGCGGAACTATACCGGCAGAAAGCAAACCTGAGGCCCAGATATACATTTTCCAAGAGGCCGAGGGGTGCCTTGAAATCATAAAATATCTTCTTCTGCTGTTTATCCCGGTAATCCATCCCGCTAGCGCCAGAGGACCCAGGATTCGCCTTTTAACTCTTTCAACGACATGATGCAATATATTGTATAATATCGATCAATATTATGAGGACCTGTCCAGAGGTTTTTTTTTAATATTATTTACTTATAATTGGTGTTTTTGATTGCGACAACTATAACTCTCAGAACATAAAAATAAAATCTTGGTAATTGAATCGAATGAAGTAGTAATAGCTACAAATTAGCGACAATCAGAAACGGAATAAATAAGCGTTCTCACGCAAATGAGTACAGTAAAACAAACGTAGGTAAATACTCAGTGGGAGGTCCCGCAAGTGGCAGGCATTAAATACTGACCTGTCAATGGGAATACTTAACAATATCTAGTAAAGCCTCTGTCTCATCAATAAGTCGTTTTCAAAGCTCTGTCGACTCCGTACCCACTAGTATAAATTTACCATTGAGATCTCTTTCAAAGGCGATAACTTACCCGCAGACGGTTTTTTAAATTAGAAACGTGGTTTTAAAAGGCTGTTCTCAATTACTGTTTAGCCACCATAGCCGTTCAGTTAAGCTTCGTTTAAGCCCCAACCAGCGCCAGCCGCTGGGATAAAACACCGCATAATACGGTCAATTAGGAAACAGGGTTGGATATGGATCCGTTTCATGAATTTTAGAAAAAAAGCGATCTCTTTGCAAAATGTATCTTGACGTTCAACTTATCGACTAATTTGCTTGTGGGAGAACGTCGCCGGTTATGCCACCCCAAGGCTACGCTCGTCACACAGAGGGCTCGTAATGGATTCAGAAACGACAGAATTAGGTTTGTAAATATTTTATCCTGGCCATTGTTGAGTAGTGGGCGGTTGATTGACAGCAGCGCCCTCCACTTGTCGGGCCTTGTACTGTGACATGCTCTCTCGAATACCTTACTGTCATATCCATTGTCAACGATAAATTGGATGGACGTACTGTATGGAATTTTATTATTTTGCTCGCTGACTCATAGATATCCTGACAACTACAATATTTTAGCGAGTTTATGAACTAGTGCAGCAACACGGACGCTGGAGACCAGTTCAATTACAAACCAGCGGGATCTGAACACACGCTTCAGACTTTAAAGTGGATCCTAAAATGCATGAAATTAATCAACATTTAATTTCACTGCTTGTAAGGCTCCGGTCAAGGCATTGTATACACGTTGCTATACGGATAAACTTTGTGGAACTTCCAGATAAGCCTTCAAATGGGCTAGAAATACACTGGTTGTATGATATTCCACTCCAAGTCGGCCGCTTTGGGACTTCTAGAAAATTAAGCGAAGCATTAGCCGAAACTCCGGTGACTGCAAAATATGCAAATGAAGTGGCGACTCATTTGACGAATTTTAATGGTTTTGTAACGGTGTTGACTGTAAAAATGTTCATAAAGTGCGATAAAGGCTGTGGATCTGTGACTGTGGCGAAGGACAGCCTCCATAAAGTGCTCTTTAATATGTTTTGGTCCTGTTTATCTACCTACTGAAATCGTTCCTAGTAATGTAAAAGCTCTACTGACGTCCATGTATAAATGACACACATTATGTTGCATCATGTATCTAAGCCATCTTAACATCATTTTGTCTGAGAAACTTGAAGCTTTTCCACAGAGACATTAATTTGCATTCTACGAGCGTGTGCGCCTTGCTCATCAGAAAAGGACACACAAAGTCGTATCGAAAAAACAATTGTACAGATATGTATATAACTGTGTACAGACTGAAAGTAATTTTCTACAACATGTTGACTTAACCTATTATTGATTGATCCCTTTACGGTCTAGATGCACCAATTACCTGAAACAAAAAAAAAATATTCAGCCATAACAAAGAGTTTAGCATAATAATATACATTATTGTGTAGGTAATTGATATAAATCCACCAGCCACACTCCAATATTGGATACTGAAGGAAACCTAAATCCATCAATAAGTTTCTGTTAAATAGAACAGATATTGTGTAACATGAAATTAGTGTTCGACAAGGTATCTGTTATTACACTACTTGGACATAGTTAATTGGCTAGTTCTACGCTAGGTGGTAAGTGCTGTGACCTAAAACACTGAAGGGATCCTTTATAAAATTATAACTGTCGTTGTGGTTGTGGTATCGACCTGACACATATTAGGCATTTCTACTATTATTTCATCTGACACGTAGGTAGGTTCTTGCTACCTACCTATATTTCATTGTGAATTATTAAATAAATTACTTATTTTCTTTTATATTGTATTGGGAAGATTTTGTTCACGGTTGGTACATTGGGCTTATAAATTGATTCAAGTTTTCGCACTCGTAAAGTCGTAAACTATCATAATGATGTGTTCACTGTATAGGGTACATTTTAGATAGACATAAAAATGGAAACCAGATTAAATTGTACTGGTTCGTCAGCGCCCTCGCCAAACCATTGAATTCTTTAGCCGACAGTAACGATAATTATCTAAGTTATACAGTTGTAGATATAAAGCCTGTGTGTATCTGTTTTTAAGAAGCGATTTAAAAACCTCATCTCATAATTACGTATCATTCCGTACTATACTATCAAATAGACTAGAGAGTTCGACACATTGAATAAACGCTCAAGAATTCGTTGATGTGGGCGTATGAAATGATTGACAAAAAAAATACTTAGTAGGTACCTAGTAATTATTTTAGAGGAAGACCTTATTAAACACCCGTACAAAAAGTCAGTGAATACTCGTCTTATTAGGTACCTACACAGTCAAACATTTTTCTTAACATAATTGACTCGCGTCCACCATTTAATTACCGCAGAGGGTTTGTTAATTTGGGATTCAGAGTTGATCGAGGCGAATAACGTGGAAACTCTCTTAAGATTAATTTAGCCAGTACTTGGAACTTTAACTCATTTGCCCTGTCCGGGTCCCGGCCGGTCCTTCGTTTCTATTTACAAGTGAATTTGATATATTCAAAGACAGAAGTTTGTTAAGTAGGCATGTGTCGGGTGGACAGAACTCGTGCGAGTAAGATCATCAGTTTGGAATTAATAATACCTATTGGAAACAAGAATTAATTACCCTATCTACCTATTAAGTAAGCGAAGCTTTATCTAGGGTTAATCTAAGTGTTTTGTTTCAATGGTCGTAGCAGAATATTTCTGACACAAAAATGAATGTCTTCGTTAGATATACGGTGCCTTAGTCTTGTTACGACTTGAAGTTTGGGGCTATAAGGGATAGGACGACCCGACCACGAGATACGGGCTCGTTACAGTGCAGCAATAACCTGAAACACTAAAGTTTTGATGAAATGACAATGAAACCAAACATTTATTACCCTGATATGGGATACATGGCGCACTACGCACATTAGATAGGCGGGTGCGTTATGAAATGGAGGTTACAGGGTTAATGAATAAGCTCTCGAACTGTTATGAACACGAACGTGACTAACTTCAATAATGGCGACTGCCGTTAATGACGTTTTTGTACTTAAAACACTCAAAGCGAACAGCTCCAGGGGATTATGTTAAACGCTTCTTCCTAGAATATAATTAACGGCTAAGTACTTATTCTCAGTTGTTAACTCAAATTCGTCTTATCCTCACCTCTCTTTGTAAGTTCGCATCACCATTAGGGCGACGTTTGTCTCTTTCATGTATGTATAATGAAAATAAGATGATATTCAAGATGTACTAAGATACGTTAGGTATACGAATCTTTCACTAAAACATCTGTAGTACCTATTTTAATTACCTAGTGGATCTAATGAGCACTAAAAGCGAGCAAAGAACTGCTTCTATCAAAATCACCTATCTATAAAATCATCCGAAAAATGTATGCTTAATTAAAACAGGTCGGTGGCCATTTTGGATATGTCGGAGAGTGGGGCTTCTGTCTCGGATATTAGGCGGTACGAGGAAGCCCCAATAATTCGGTTACTCATCCGTTGTTTGTACGTGTGTTTTGTTATTGCTGATGTGTTACACACATTGACAAGGGATTATTGTCTTACACTAAAGCGCGTGGATGGCGCCTTAGGCTCCGAGAAGTGTTTTACTAACCTGGTGCGGAAACTCCTCAATTTAGGGGAATAGCGATTCTACTTACCTATCTGTATTACTCTTGGATACGTTCGATTATTATACATACAGTTGAGACCGCATGGAAATGTACCTATGTATATTTACTGATGGATATGTTAGGTACCTAAGTATATCATAAGGAATATTATAATTAGGTGCTCAATATAATTTATAGAATTAAATGCTCGAATGCATATCATTACGATAGCTAATGTATTAAATAGTTGTTTACATGTTTCATATGATTTAGTATTTGAACGGTTTTAGTAAAGAAATCACCACGCGAGACTCAAGAAGCGTTTTCACTTTAAGTGTCGTCTTCAAGCGAAATAAAAAAAATAAAAAAAATGTCGCCGCCATCATGCGTATGCCACTAATGACTGTATAATAGCTGTACATAATAATTAAAGCGCTCCAGTGGGCTATGTGCCCGTCAAGTGGGGGGTGTGGCGAGCCCCGCGAATGGGCTCTCCGCGACATCTGAGCCGAGCCGAGCCGCCGCCGCCGCCGGTCCCGCTCCCAGTCCCTCTCGACCACCACTCGGCCCAACCTGCCTTACATTACCCACTTTGATTTAAGAGAAAAAGCTCCGTTTTGACGCACAAACCCCTTAAGATGGCATGAAAACGGACAAGACCTTTTGAAATGTGATATTTGCCGACTTTCATACCTTTTATGATTCGAATTCTAAATGAATTTTGATACGACTATTATCCTTTACTTAAATGTATGTATATGTATGCTCCTATGGGAGGTTCATAAACATAAAAAAGTACTTACAACTTTTATGAAGGACACCTGTGATTTATTTTAATATATGTAGTATAAACAATTTTGCTAATTTTCCATTTGTGTCATCACATCCTTACTGTAAGTTGTTGATTTTTTCATCTATACCTAGTAAGTACCCCTTCGCAAACCGCTTATCTAACCCTTTTGCAAGTCGGCCATCTTGTTTTTTGCGTTATAGTCAGGTAGAGTGACGTTGACAGGCGCCATTTTGAAAAAATACTTGAATGTGGCTTCCTTCCTGTCGGTAAAGTGCTTTGAGACCACACCGATGACGACACACCCTCCATTTTACATACATCGCTCATTGTTTTAGAGTACGGAGCGTGTATAAAAAGAGAAAAGAGTGTTTGAATATATGCAAGTCGGTATATACTCTTCTGGTATATTATGTGTGTATATCCAGCCCAAATTAATTTATGAGTACTTTTACGTAAGAAAGGAAACTATGGTCAACGTGGGAAAATATTCCAATAGAATTAATTACAAGCGTCTGTGGTCCAGTTGGTCGGATACTTGACTCGTAACCGGGAGGTCGCGGGTTAGAGTCCGGCTACTGGACGTGCACCAATGGGACTCTTGTTCAGGGCCTATGTACGCAACGCAACGCTTGTACGGCGAAGGACAATCGTGATGAAACCCGCACACCACAAGGTGTGTGAACCGGCGATGGGCTCACCCCCTGTCACGTTGGGTTAAATACGCTTGGTAAACTGTGGGCATTTGCTTATTAAGCAAGTGCCTTTGCCTACCCCGCTTTGGGATTTAAAGGCGTGAAGTGTATTTTTTTTTAATTAATGAAATAAGTACTTCTTTTCTTAGATTTTTTATGTGCTTGGAATACTGTTGAAATATTGTGAAACTTGGCTTATGTAGTAGGTATGTAATAATTAGTGTAAAAATATGGTTACAATGATTATTCTCATTAATTTATTGCATTAACTTTATAAGAAATAAAGAATTAGAAAAATATGCATACACAATCTTATTTTACGGATTTATAACAGTCATTTAGTAATGTATTATTCATAGGAACATACACTCCGTAGTGCATTCTCCCGTATCTAGTAATCGCGGCAGTCATGAGTCCGTGTTGACTCCCACTCAGAGGGCTCCCTCTTATTGTTTTAATCGCCTACGTTGGAGGGGGATGAAGTAAGTACGTGATTTTGTTGTTTACGTACAGAATCATTACACAATACAGACAAGAAGGGTGGAATTATTGTGCCTATTTTCGTTACATACTTGAATATTCATTTTTTTAAATTAGGAATATATCCTTATGTTCGTTATACATTTTCTATGTGAATGTCTGGAGATATGGGAGTGCATAACCTCTCAACAGTAAAGTCATAAGCGGCCATATTGAATCAGGAGCAAGGCTTACTAAGGTCAGGGTAAACATCGAGCGGATCCGGCCTTGTCGCAATCAGGGGCCTGTTTGCTCTCTCTCTCCAGAAAACACTCCTGTTGATACACACGGCAAACACTTGCAAAACAACATACTACACAAAGGTGCTTATTTGTCAAAGCTATTTTCCACACTTGCTGTTGACTCTACTTATAAAATTACGAAGTTTTCTCTTCCAATCCTAATAAAATCGACTTGACGTTTCTCGCGTCTGCCAGCAAACTATAGGTAATCTGGAAACTAAAAAGGATTTCGTTCGGAATTCTCTGTGGAGCCACGATTGAAACACCCGCATGTGCAGGCAAGTAAGTTCGAGTGGAAAGTTGGCAAAAAAAGGTTCCGAGGGACGACGGCGGCGTCGGCGCGCCAAGCTCGGTTCAGAAGTTAACTCTCCATCCCATAAATAAACCTTCGGTTTTGCCCCGGACTCCAGCCGATTGCAAATTTCAACGCCAACGGGCAACTGTAAAGTCGCATAAATTACGGTTTCCGACGGCCGCGGGAAGAGAAAAACAATCGGAAAGTAGCACTTAGCAGCTTGAGTAATCGCCGCTCGGGAATGACAGCTGGCGAATTCGGCATCTTGTGGAGTGCGTACTGTCGAGGGCGCATCCGGCTCCCTGGCCGGCAATTCAACTGATGTTACTCCAGTTTAGATAGCACGTTCCGCAGGACGCGTTCAACTTCCAGGCCGTAATGACCGGTGCACCCTCGCCGCCGCCACCACATCTCCACTAATGTGCTTCATCTCCCCGCAAACAGTATAACGAATTAAGGTTTCATTATCCGTCACGTCTAACCCTTTGCAAACCGCGCCAACTTCGCAAGTCGAGTTGGAAACAAAAGCAGTTAGATACAAAGTTGCACCGTGATATTTTGCGATGTGTAATGGTTTGAGTAAATTTCGTGAGGAATGCGACTTGTACTTATAACTGAACCGAATGTAAAATGTATTTTGTTTGTCGTCTTAAATGTATGCGCAGTTTTCTTAATGGGATGAAATTCATTTACTTGCATGTCACGCCGGAAATTCTCATCGTTTCATCGCGTAATTTAATCACACTAATGTATTTTCATCGGGCGGTGAATTTTTAATCAATATGTTAGACGTATTCAAAGCTAACTGTGGGTGTTTGTTTTTGAACAAATTTCGGCGTAATGTTGTGAAGTCCAGGAGCCGGCGGCGTCGGCGGCGGCGACCTAGAGCAGTTCATTAGCTTCACGCTTCGTGGCCACAGACAAATTGCCTGCAACTCCGAGGAACAACACTCCGTTGCAGGTTAATTTACTACTCTACTTGCCATTTTTACTTAACCTGGAGTTCACAATTTGAAATTTCCTGACATAATCTAAATGTGAAGTCATTGGGGAATAAGATAAAACAATAAAAATCATGGTATGTAGGTATTACCAATATTTAACATACATACATACACTTCCCAGAGGGGTAGGCAGAGACTACAGAGCTCCGTTTGTCACGATCCTGGCATACCCCTTTCGCTTCATCTACATTCATACATCTTTTCATACATGACCTCCGGTTTCGAATACTTTTCACGCCACCTTCCGCCAGGACATCACCAATCTGGTCAGTGTATGTTCTTCTGGGGCGACCTCTACTCACCCGGCCCATTACATCACCCATAATAAATCTCTTTCGTCAATCGACTTTCATCCATTCTCTCCATATGCCCAAACCACCGAACCATGCCCTTACAATTTTGGTCACTACATTTAATTCTGTGGATAAAATATTACATTTGGGTACAAAAACATTTAACTTGTAGAAGCACTTCAAGTTGTACATGGCTGACGGTTGCAGACAAGTAACTACCTACGGGTCCCGGAATACATTAGACTTTGGGAAACCAAGACGTAAATCTGTACACGGGACACTTTCTACTATTGCCAGTTAAGCGGAAACGTGTTTAGAACCGCTATAGTGATACTATCTGCATTGCGAGCGAGCCCATTCGCTTTAATCTTGTGTTGCACGTGGACGGACATATACCTAATTACAACTGCAGAAGGAAACTGAGTTAATTTGGTTGACTTTAGCCGTATTGTAATTCATAGTCAACGATCGACGATTTAAAAGAACAAAAATTGCATTTGGTACACTAGTCTCTGAATATTCTCCTATAGACAAAGAGTGGTGGGTTCATCGTCTTTGTTTTTTAAATGATGGTTGCTTCATGATTTGTTACACGTATTTAGCTAAACTTGGACTGTAAGACGAATAAGTGTACTAACTACATAATATTATATATTTTATTATATTGCTCAGGTCCAAGAATTTTACTGGCGAGCCGACCATAAGGTCACAGCCTAATTATACAGTACAGTAAGTGATCAATTTGTAGGTATATCAGCGTGTAGATATAAAAAGGATTAAGTACTTAGTCATAAAACAATGAAGTGGGAGTTTATAGAGTGTAAGGGGAAGTCTGGGGGCAACAACAACGGAGCGGTTGCGCTTTCGAGCGGTTGGCAACTTTCCGCGCTAACTATCGTGTTTGCCTAAATATTTAACTCCGGTATCTATGCAAACGTCGAACTAGCCAGTGGAGTTTGCTTAAAGGCTCTTCCTACATAAACATGGATTTACTCGTTCAGTCGGCAGTCAGCACATAAGCAGCCTGCTTTGTTTGTATTTCGCGAGTCAGATGGAACTTTGGAATATGTGCTATTATATAGATTTGATGTTTAAAAAACGCAACGCTGTCTTCCAGTTAATGAGTATACATATATATATATGTTAAAACTTGTAGTACAGTTAAAACCTTGGTCTCATTTTATTAAGAGAAGTTTAGAAACAATTTTGCAAATTACACTTACTCATATTTGCAAATATGCTGTTCTGTTGTTCGCACTCTAGTTCCAACCAGAAACTTTTAAAGTTTTTGAAGGCGAGTTTGAAGTCTTTTCTGAATAAGCATTATGTTCGGAACTTTACGAATAAACTTTTCTTGTACAAACCTTATAGTCATACAAAGAGAAAATCGAAAATAAGTTATAATAGTAAACCTGCTCAGCGGACTGCTTTGTTTCAATTTAAACAAACTTTTAGTTAGCAGCGACCTATTCCAAAGTTGGCATTGCACGCAATCTAGCAATTTTCGGGTTTTACGTTGTTTTGGAAAGTTAACATTTCTACATTTAAGAGTTGGTACAATACGCAGTATCGTGAGTAGCATTGTCCGCTGCGCCGACAACTTTGTTTCGAAATAATAGTGTGTTTACTGTTAGTGAAGCAATTTCCAGTCAGACACATCAGAGCATTAATTCCAAATGTTAAACATTCTAAGTAACTACCTACTATTTAGCGAATAACTGTGAACTTCTATTGAAATAGTGCGACTTTAAGCCGTGTTTCTGAAATCGCTACAAGCTGGTCTTGCAAAGACCCAAGACCGGAACTTACTAATATATACTGGGAAATATTTCACAGATTGTATTAGGGGCAATTAAAAGTTTACATCTTAGTGGGTCCATATATCACGAGCGGAGCCGCCAGCTGCGGCCTCTCCTGGCCCGCTCCGGCCCGGACTCTCCTCACTACACAACTAGGTTCCGATCAGGTCTCTGAGCTCTACCTCCACCAATATGAAAAGTAGTGATAGGAATTCTTGTGCACTTTGCGATGGCCGTCACACTTGTTACGTTTTTTCGGATAATGCCTGGCCACAGTCGGAGTGTAAAATTTATTAAGGGATATTGCCATTTGGAGGCTTCTTTATTCTTGTATCGTAAATTTTCGCATTTTCAGCTGGTTCGTTATGTTTTTTGGGTATTACTTTAAAGTTAATTGCGTAAAGTCCTATTGAGTATTTAACTGAGGGATTTAACTTTTCTTTACTTATAGTTTTGCCTGCGTTGGATACTATATACTATACGGATACTTAGCTTACGAAGCTTTTTGGTATACTACAAAAAGTAAAATATGTTTTCAGACTATCACGAATCAATCTTAGTGCCGTAAGAGTTAATATTTGTTTTCGTGGCAGTTTTGGCAGCACGACGTGTTTTCTTCTTGACGTGGAAAATTTATATTTATTTATCTTTCTCATATGGATGGTGGATATGGCGAAAACAAACAATACGACCTACTTTAAGACAATCAGAGGTTACCGTTGCAATACCTATTTTTTCGTTAATTTGTGACAGAAGTCGAGAAACGTGCCTTCCAGACATTAGAAAATAAAAATTATTGTTCTGAACCTCCTTCCTGCAACGCTTACGTTAACGCTTAATTATTTTCTATAACATCAAATACATGTACATCATAGAATAACATATATAACAGTAAAAAGAAGTTATGGAAATAAAATCCCAAGCCTTGTTACAAGGTGGCTACTTTTCGGTCCTTTCGTCATCTCCAGATAGACTAAAAACTTTGCCTAAGTGCCCGATCTTTTATCTACTTATGTTAATACACAAACGCCTTCAATTAGTGTCGTAGTTTAACTAGTACATGGTTACATACAACTAAGAAGTATCTCCCTGGCTTACAAAGGGATTATCTCTTATGGGCTTTATGCATATGTTAATAGTTAATAGTGTCAAGAAATCTAAAGGTACGGTGACAGATACCTGGTTTCAGGGTTAACATTTGTTAACATAGGATGACTATGGACAATCCCACTAATATAATAAATGCAAAAGTATGTGATAGCTGAGTTGTGAGTGTGTGTGTTTGTTACTTCTTCACATAAAACCGGGAACGACACAAGAAACATTCGTATCGTGAACGCTGATTAATTAGCAAAGGGCGCTGTCAATTTTGGAAATTGTCGGCACTGTGATGACTGAGTAGCCTCTTCACTGGTTGACGCAAGTGGCTGTTTAACACAGTTTCTGTCGACTCATTGTTTTCGACGTGCTGGTTGGCGGTGTTTGGATATTTTCGAGATCGGCGCCCTTCCTGTAGGTATGGTTCGTGACTTCCACAACTTTGAAGAAATTACACCGACAGATGCCTCCCTAGAAGGCGCACTTGAGGAATGTGAATGGAACAACAAACAACGGTGTGGTTGAAACTATCTTGCAACTATTTTAATTATCGTTTGTCTGTCTTTTTACTGTACAAAATGCACCCTATAATACTGTTGTAATTTCCGGTTTTCTCATATTAATAGTAAATCGTTAGTTATTCAGATGCAGCCGAAGTCAACCTCAATTATGAGCAAATTACGAAAATAAATTTAATCACAGAGAACAGCAACAACCAATGAATAATTTACTTTTATTTTCGTAAAGAGAATCCTATCTGTATCTATTGAAATGTTGCAAAACAATCAATGAAGATAAGCTGTTGAAACTGAATATTAATGGTTGTTTTCACTGAAGAATGGGAATCGTTTGAAATGAGAGGTAAAGGAAATACATTTGTAATGCAAAGTTAGAAATTCCATTTGTGTGTTACCGACGGGTAAGAAGGTAAACCGTTCCAGAAGAACAAAAGTGAAAATACGTCCACAATTTCACTTTATGATTCCAACTGTTTCAAAGAGATCTCGTGGAAATAATCGGCCGGTAAAGGAACGATCAAGCCGCAACCAATCCAATAAGGCCTAGGTGTTCGGCAATTTATTAGCGTTGCAAATTTGTAGTCGGCTTCTGCCTATGATATATAGTATCCGCCGCGTTCTTGCAACACCCCCGTTTCAGCTCTAATTAAAAAGCGATAAAAGAGTTTCAAGTCATTAATCATGGTCCTGTTAGCGGTGGATTCGGACTAGCCGCCGCGGCTTCAGGAACAATAGCGGGATTATCATCGTTTACAAAATGCCTCAAAACAATCCACGGGAAACTTAAAACAATGTTCTGTCTCTTTATTTCATTAGAACTCCTTGTTGAAATTCTTCGTTATAAAATATTGTAATGCTTTTTACAAAATAATTCGTTTACCGGTCCTTGGTCAGATAATATTGTAGTTAAAAGGTTTGTTCTGCGCGCGGCAGTATAGTCAATTAAGGGCCACGTTCATAGGATAAATCTGTTAGCAAAGTTACCATAGCAGTTTATGCGGAAACAATATGAAATCAGGTCGGAGTGAAAACGTGTCAACATTGTACGTTTTATTTTGTTTTGAAAGAGTGCTTGTTCGACTGATATTCAATTATAAAATATTCACGAAAAATTCCACTTACCTGCATTGTTGTTGCTGAAAAATTCTCGCATACAAAATTCCGTGGCCGAAAGTTATGATAATACCAACGACAATATGCCTGCGGGAATCTGTTCGCCTGGTGTCCGATTTCGCATTCGAGATGATTTTAGTGGTGTCGATTCTATTGCGACGTAATCGATGATAATCGAACGTCAAATCCTGGGGTAAGTGGGCAGTGGAGGGCTCTCGTCCGAGTCGAGTGTCCGATAGACCTGTCTGCTGCACGTTGTGTTTCGAGCCTCGTCCGAGCTCGCCGCGCGCCGCGACCCACCACCACCACCTACCTCAGCCACCACGTCAAATTACTACCTAAATGCTACCACACAATATGTAACTGTCGTTAGCGATTTTTTATGATTATTATATTTGACTCTTGTTAGCATAAAACAGTCGTGATTGTGTCAGACCATGTCAAAGATTTGCAACAAGTAAAGACCAAACGCTTGTTATAAATACAATGCTAGCACCAATAACAAAAACACGAATGCACAGTTTTACATAAAGTAAAAAAATCAATCGTCAATATAACCAACAGATGGGAGACCGCCGTTATTTTATGGGAGCAAAATGTGTTTACTTGATACGGAATAGGCCAATAGACGTATAGTTGGTTTATTGTAATGGTAGCGTGATCCCAAGCCAATTTACGCAGTTAGGGGAACAAAGGTAAAAATAATAACAATAATAGTAATATATTTTGTGTGGAGGGTCCTACCTAATTTAATAAATTATTGGGAACGGCCGCATACGCTGATAGAGACGTGGCATTTGTTGCACGATTTGCACAATTTCAAACCCCCCGAGCGGGCGTTGGTGAATACACGCAAAATTGTTTTTGATGCGAAATCATCGTGTGATTCAGGGAGATCATTGTCCGTAAAAGCGGGATAGGGTAATTCCACTTAAAGATTTGTTTGTTTGATATCGGCATTATTGTTTTGATTGAACAATCGGATACGGCAATTTGCAGGTAACAAACAGTAGTCTTAGCGGGCGAGCCCTCGGGCGCAGCACCTGATAAGGGCACTTCATAATTAATTTCCAGCGAAAGCGGGCGACGAGACAGGGGCCGCTCCGGTACTCGGCTGACGTGACCGGCGGCGGCCGGGGGGTCGCGGCGCTGCCGGCGGCGGCGGCGGTGGCGGTATCGATTACAATTTACAATCAACCAAACTTACAAAGTCGCGTACACGATACAACACCGACCACCTACTGAACTAGAATGAAAGAACACCACGACAATCCTCGAGCTTTTTTTAGAACATCTTAACGTTAGGTTGAAAGCAATGGAAATACCGACGTGTCATTAGAGATACCCGGCTAACGGCCGTTCCTAACAATTAAAATTCAATTGTAACCCGCTGGGACTCGTAAAATGTAGAAAGTATAAACTTTGCACATAGTTGAGTATGGAGTATCCATCAATATTAAATAACATCTAGAAATCATATAGATAAAAATGCAATCCAAGAGTATACTTATACTTCATAAGGAATACACCTTTCCTTATGTTTGTCCATATTTATTTACAACGACTTTATAAATCATTTCCTACATACGTAAACACAAAGTGCTAATATAAACACTCCTAACAGGTACCACAGCGATCGTTCTACCAAATTTGACTATCGGGAGCCATTACAAAGTCGTAATCTCACAATCGCAAAGTCATCATTTACTGTGTCATTAGGTAAATTGGTGTCGTGCATTTATAAGCAATCCCTTTAACTGCTTTACTATAGGTGAATTTAAACGGCATAATTCCGCGGCTGTCTGTGCGATCAAGAAGAAAACAATAATATCGCCGTGTACATAATATGGTTTTTAAAAAAATAACAATTTCCACACGCTTGGTATAATTCATCGTGAATCGTGATGCTTTCTTTAAATAGTTTTTCAACAATTTTTCATACAATTTGACAAATTGCAGTATGTTTGGTGTCACATACCTACACATAATATCACCACCGCCATCACATTTTGGTATTCTAACTTGTCATGAATAGTCACAATATAATAACTGTGCCATCAAAACTTTCTTGACTGACCGTAATTGCGTGTCTAATCTACATTCTGGAACTTGGCCGATTTATAAATATAAATTACTATGTTTTTGGTCATTTTTCTTTCCATTATAATTGCTTTTTTTAACCGACGAAAAACAGAGGAGATTCTCAAGTCGACGAGTATATTTTTATGTTTGACCATTACTTTTTACACAGGAGTCCGACTTTGATATTTCTTTGGCATTGGTTGCCCTTTTATTGGTTTAATATTTTTACTTGTTATTACTGAAATTTATTGTTTTAGGAGTGTACTATCTTGCAATCTGATTCGGTATCCAATATAAATCTTTCCGAGATTAAAACATGTACATTACAGTTTCGAATTTAAATTGTATTTTATAATCTGTACTGTTTCCCTAAAGATACCTCTTACGTTAAAAATACCTTAGAAGAATTAACGAGAAATAAATATAGTGCAAGGGAAAAATGAACTCGTTACGTGAATTACCATGAGTCGTTGCAACATGTTAGTTTACGCGGAGAAAGTCGCGGGCAGTCAGCAAGTAGGTACTTCCCTATTATTCTGCGTTCTCATTAGCATGTTATAACAACTAAAACTAAATATACTACGATGTTGATCTCCTGTAGTCGCTCTTACGTATGCTTTCTGCGGTTGAAAACCAAGCTACTTTCAAGGGGGTCGTTACATGACGGGCCCCCAAAGTAATTAAAATAAGTGTTTATAAAAAAAGGCTCGCTGCTCTTATATTATCATCAAATATGTACTTCGGCTTCGGCTAGTATACGTCAAGATTTTTACACAAAATAACTTTTATAAACTAACTATTACTGCATTCCGTCTCATCAGGGTTTGTTGTTTCTGTTTATGGTTTTTTTGAATTTTTTTTTAATTAGCTAGGGAATAGTACCGAAATTATGCATTACCTGTATATTTATTTATCCGGCAACCAACACATCAGAAAATAGACCATAGCTGCGAATACCAAAACTAACTATAGGTCTGTTCTTCCTTCCTGGGAATAGCTGATACTAATTCAACTTTTTTCGATTTATATTTAGTTATTATTATATATATAGATATTCTTATATATGTTCATATTATATATATATATATTATTACCTAGGCCATATTTTGGCAAAAACAACATTAAAAACATACGCGTTGTTTTGACTTAAGACGTCAATACACCAACTGTAGTGTCAGTCAGCCAGGACTACAAACACAGTCAACGATATAGGCCCTTCACCAGTATAGCTAGATGTATGGTGACAAGACATATCCCCACTGAGGAAGCTCTTACCACACTCGCGGTATATGCACGGCCGCTACCGCTGTGCGTACTTGTGAAAACAAAACGAATTTAATCCGATATGGCTCGAATTACTTTTGTGAAGAGAAGGAGGATTGCATTCAGTGCTGTGTCGCATTGATATTGGCGTAGTATTGTGCGTCGAATTACCTCTCACCTTTCTTTTGTTCCCTTATACTGATGATGATTCTGAGGGTGTTGAACCGTCACGTATAAAGAAACAGCTTTGAGAACAATTTTTTTTTCGGCATATTTGGAAATGGAAACCGGGTTCCGGATAACAAGAAAGGTGTGTGTGTGAGCTTAATGTTTTCTTCTATTTTGTAATACCAACATAGAACTATTTAGTAATAGGTCGGCATATTTCTGTTAGTGCTTTATATTTAGTTAAATAAAGCTCTACATGTTATCAGCACAATCAAATTTGTAACAAAGCATTTCGCATCTGAATGCAAATAAATAAAGTGTCATGCTAAAAAAGATACCTCTTGTAACAAAATGCGCATTTCGGAGAAAAATAGATGTACATAAGTGCATGTAAATCACAAAAAATCTCTCGAATATAATATTTGCTTATTTCTGTGACATGTTTATGTTGAAATACATATTCCGTCGGATAACATGACGGTAAGTTTGCTTTTAATATTTCTAAAGTTATGGGCAAACAATCAGAATGGTGGAGAAGTGAAGAATAATATTTTCGCTTGGAGCTTCGTGTATAAATACGTTTTGACGGAGGTCTTGGGCTGAACGGTGTCCCGCGCCCCTTGGGAGCCGGCTATCTCGCGTGCCCAGTTTACATCTTGGCTACGTGACCACATTTTTGATATTTGGAGATGTTTTAACGTTAGCCGCGGCCGCCGCTGCCGCCGCCGCCGTCACCCGAGTGCCTCGGGCCTCGGCGGGTTCCATATCCTATAACCTCTTTGCCACTAAGCCGCGAGTGCTGCCATAAAAGAATTTGCCCTTTATCGGCTATTGACGTCCGCAGCTCTCCTCTATGAAAGCTTCCGTTCCTTTCAGTATTTATAGCGAACCGGTTTATAAAGGAAAATATTCTACTAAATGTTTACGGTTATGGAGTATTCTTTAGAACTGATAGTGCCGTATTCTTAGTATCATATAGTTGTACTGGAAAATAAGTATATAACTCTGGTGTAATTTCATCGAGAGTGTAATAAAATGCTGCACGAATTAGTGTTATGAAACATCTTTCAGCCTTGAATGTTCAAAAAGTGCAATAATGCAGTTTTTGCGTAAAATCTGTTGGATATAGGACGACCACTCCGAATGGTCAATGGCCAATTTACCAGGTTAAATTCAGCTGAATGTTACCTATATTTCAGAACATTTCATGTATACCAGTTTAGATTTAGGCTACGGTATGTTTGAATAAACACTTTGCACTCATGAACGCAATAAAATATTTGCAGCTGTATATAATTAACTTGAGATATTATTAAAACTTGATCATTGTTATAATTATGGTGCAATTTCGCAATAAACTGTTTACAAGTACCTATTTAAAAATAAAGTTGGATATTGTGTATAGGTGCTATTGTTATGTTTATATTATCTTTTTATTCTGCAATGCAATCCTTTTCATAGTAGGGTTGAAATAATGCAAATAATTATAGGTAGATATTTTTTTTAAGTAATTAAAGTTGTGTCACACAAACAACCCACAGAAAGAAGCCACCGACGACGATGTACGCCGCAAAAAATCATCTTCTGCTAACTTGACAGTGCTCAGGTCCTTCTAAGAAACTGTAAGTCTAAAACAACTGAAATCCGACACGGGCCGTGTTGAAGCTATCAAAACACAATTCAAGGAGCCTCCGCAGGAATATGTATATTAAGGACGAAACTTTGGAAAAAAGGCACCACGAGTCAACAAAAGATCGCGTGCAGCTGACGGTCGAAATATGGCATATTATGATGTCCCTAATCTACTTCACGGTCGGATGCTCGGGGCTCGGCTGTCGATAATAATAACGAGTATAATATGCTTTATAATCGGTTTTACTATTCGAGGAGTCGGTGATTGACACGTTCAATGTCGTTTTTAATCGCGGCCTCCATCCAGCGGCAGCGCCGCAGATTTCAATTCCCGCGCTAAATTCGGGAAGCATTGTAAGTAGCAGATAAAGTCGTGCTTGCGTGTGCAGGATTTAAGCTGGATCAGTAAGAACTGATGGGTTGCCCCTCATATTATTGCAGACAGATGGATTCAATTTTAGATGAATGAGTGGGATACGTTTATTTGCACCAACCATTTATATAATGTAGTTTACTAGTAAACACTCTGCCACACGGAATTGTTTGCGCCACAAACAGTTTGGGCAGCCGATTGTGATTTCTATTTGTAACATGTGTTAAGCACAGTGTTCAAAATATTAATTTAGCAAATAGATGATACAGTACAGCCATGATAGGCATTTAAACGAATAAATCCGTTTATGCGTACATTCATGTTTGACTACGGCAGCTCCTTTTTAGCCAGGGATAGGTTCAATATGTACAAACTGGGAGCGCTAACTGGCCGATTCTCTAACAGTTTCAAAATATATAGCTATCTAATATATTTTGTTTTATAGGTATAAACCCAGCGAAAAAGAAAAATTAAATATTTCAAATATCTAGTCAAACAGTAATATACAATAAGCGTCGTGCCAACGTAAAGCAATGACATTCTTGAAAACATCTTGGCCTCGGAAAATGCGAAATAATTTTCTTCTCTTCCTTCTGTATAAATGATGAACTCAAATAAGTGAGAAAGTGAAGTTTCCATGAAAGCTCGCATTTTTTACCTTAATTGTGTTTCCACTAGGTATTTCAGAGTCGCTCTAACGAATCTTTAACATTAAGTTCCGATTATGTTTTCCTGATAGGCCTTTATTTTTATTGTATTTTTTTTAGATTGAGTATTATGCTCGTAAATCACCATATTAATAATATGTATAAAAAACGTTACGTAATTAGTACAAGATGACTTTTTTATTCTTGCATTACTTTTTGTTCATGATGATATTCAGGAAATCGTTTACTGCTATGTCTATCGATAGCTGAATTCATTTCTGAAGTCACGGTAAATATTATGTACCTACATAATTATGTCGTGTTAGTTTTGATTCTAACATTGACTGGCTCTTCATCTCTGCTGAGTCATATAACCCGAGTACCTATAGAACATCATTTTAACAGTATTTAAAATGCTCTCATCTCAACACCACTGGCACGAGGGCAATGAAACAAAAGAATTGCACGTCTCGCTCTGTCTCTTTGACGGGGGTCGTGGCATCTCGCTTCAGCATCTATGAGGTGTCTGACTTCGCCTGTGTGGTGACAGTCGAGGACGCATTTTGTGTATTGTGTTGTGTGTGTGCTACGCGCGTACCAACACAGGCTTCCGTAGTGTGCGCACCGCTGACGTGATTGTCATCATCAGATGAAAGATCATTTTTAACTAGTTCATTTTGTCTATCATGAGATGTGCTCATCTACTAAATTGGCTTTTGATGATTATTTGCTGTTAATATTGTGGCATCGAAACGTTAACAATAATTATAGTAAATTAGAAGTAAGCAGCAGCGTCTTAATATTTTCCCTCTAAAATCATCTTACTAAAACAATGTGTGTTCAATTAATTTTAAACATATCACTAACAATTATACTTCTGGTATTTAATAATAAGAACCTTAAGTAGGTAATAATATTAGGATTTTATGATTCTTGCAGATGAGCGCAAGAATTAAACAAAGATTTGACACCTTACCTATGCATGATTAATATAATATCTTTTGTTTGTGGCTAATCCCTGCATCGCATATTTTCATGTAGTATTTAGCAGGACTATTAGGCCTAGCGCTTATTCCTTGCCGTCGGCTGGTGTGTGCTGAAGTTCCTCTGTAATACTATAATATTTTTTCCATATTTTTGCCTGTACGTGGGCGAATAGAGAGGCGATATATATATTACATCTACCTAAGTACTTGTACAGTTTAGGTTCAGTGTACGTTCCAACTAATGTTTAGCTAGCACTTAAGAAAGCATTCAATTCCTTTTTACCTATAGAATAAAAGGTATTTAGTCAAACTTAAACGTGGAAAATAAAATGTTACTATATTGTATTCTTTGAACAAGTTAAATCTTACTTTCGATCACAGTCACAGCAGCGCACAGCATCAATATCACTACTATAGGTTACATTTTGATTAATTACTTTAGATATTTACACCTGCGTTTAGATCTGCAACCTCTTCATCAACATTCACCAACATAGCTCCTGTCCAATTTCAACAATCTCTGTCTGATCGAGATGTTACAGCCGGATGTTCATGAACCAGAAGATATATCAGACCACTGTAAAACATACCTATTTATGCAAAAATAAGTTCTACCTTTATCCGTGAGAAACAACTCGTTGCACTTACCTCGTCGATGGCGACCGTATTTCTTGTTGGTCGGGAAGCTGCAGCATGGCTGCTCCATGTAGAAGTTGTAAGTGGTGTCAAGCGGCGTGGTGGGCTGCTGCGCTTGGGCCAGCACCCGCGCCACGTAGCCCAGCGTCACCATGACCACCAGCAGCAGCCGCAGCCGGTACACAAATGTCCGACTCATAGCTCACAGGTCAAGTCTCACACGCTCAATCAATACAAATAACAAGGTCCTAAGCGAAATCAGCTCTTGATCGATTCACTTTAAAACATTGTCCCTGAAACCAAAAACCTACGCTGTAAAAGGGATTCTATATTTTGCAAATTTGGATCACAACATTGATTTTGATATGGATCAATGTTTTTGTCATGCTTTAACAACGGCAGACTACAAAAGACTGCGCCCTTTGAAGTAAATGCATCTTATACAGTGTGTATGAAATTAGATTCTCGTGTAAAACGCTTACTCCCGCAGTTTACTGTAAATACCTACCAATAACGTAAGGATATGCCGCTACTGCGAATACTCTAGTTAATTAACACCTGTATCAGTGCCTGAGGGTAATTACTTACTTTGTACATACCCCCCGAGTACGTACTACGCATGTTAGCATGATAAAGGGCTTTCTGTGCCTCGTTTTATAAAATTACACTACCAGTAGGTACTCATTATGTTCGGAAATAAAATTTCTGAGAAATAAATCAACATATTGTAGGTAATATCACGGGTAGGTAGTTAAAACCATAGAAAATGATTCCTCTGTTTTCAACGAATGCACCTGCACCTGACCTACCTGGCAGTAGCAACAAGTAGCATATCTACAGAATATATTTCAAAAGGTAATCCGGTTCAAAAACCCGTCAGTACAAAAAATGTAAGGATAAGCCCGCGAGAATCACGGCATGTTCTGTAGTTAGGAACGGTGTAAACTAATGGCGTGAGACGGCAAATAATAATTCATATATGAACATTGAAATCGTGTGCCGCGTTGATAACACGAGTCGGTGAAAGGCTATTCGCATTACTAAAACGGGTGTAAAGAAAACATACAGATGAAGAGGAAGATAATGAGGGTGAATATCTTCTGGTAAATTTACCCCGAATCAGCGGTAGGTACCGGAGGCCCTCGTCAGCAGGCGATATCCTCGCTTGAGCGCGTCCGGCTCGGCCCGAGACGACTCACAAACATTTATGTCACTGCGGACACGGGACCCATGAATATATCGCTAAGTAAGTCACTACAATTTGCTCTGTCAATTACTAAAGGACCCCAACTATGGCCGGTTTTGCTCACATTCTAAAGTAATCACACCGATTTAAAACAGTGTATGCGTTTCTTTAAATTTTCTATTTTATACAATGTTAATGCTTTTGGGTGTCCAAAAGGTCATGTATAAAAGGACAACAATAAATCCATGTATGAAAGATACATCTTCTCTCTCATATAGAGACCCCACTAACCCGCCATGCGTATGAGATAAGGCCCTCAAACTTTTATTTAAAATGATTAATGACAGCGGCACAGGCTCGCTGTCGTTCAATTGACATAACCTCTCTCAAGTGAATGCTGATCCGCGTTTTCAAATATAAAAGTATGCTGGGTTCAAATGATAAATGCTTACGCGAACGTGTTTTGATGAAATTGTAAAAAAATAATTATTTTAAAAAGTATATGGTTGTGTTTGAAGCAAAGCTAAATATTTCAATATTCTTTCTTTTCATTGTTAGTTCAAGGTCCGTTTGAGTTGGGGTCCACGAACGTGTGGTCAGACGCCGAGTCGTTCATTCGGTCGAACCGGTTCTCGATGATGTCTTCATTCTGTCCGGAGTGATTCATTCCGGGTCTGAGACCAAACCGCTGTTTCGCCTCATTATTATATTTCGAAATTAATAATACCCACTTTGAAATAAAAACCACTCGGCGGCGGTGGAGGCATACTATTCTATTCGTGCAGAAATATAGATGGTTAGGTTTAATTAAGACGGTTTCGGGAACGGCTTTAATCTTCCCGATTTAATATCTGTCGATCTCATATTGCGTACAATTATGCCGTTACCGTTGCCCATATCGCGAGACTTCGCTCATTATGAAGGAAGAATGTTAAGAAATTTCATTTACTAAGCCATTGAAGCCCCCAATTGTGCGGAGGTGTTCAAATGAATGGTAGGCGGAGGGTATAGTGCAAGTATAATGAAATTTCTCATTGATAAGGACTAAAAGCGTAACCCGATGCCCGATGTTTCGTTTTTAACCCGCATCATTATGCGAGACCCCTGTTCGGAGTATCTTTAGAAATTCCGCCTCGAAATTTTGGAAGCGAATCCCTTTTCACACGAGCACAGCATCCCTACTTGTCATGAGTCATGACAATTTTTAGAAACATCAGTCCTACTCGGCTGGGTCTTTTTCGCGAACGAATTGACTGTCGAATTTAAAATTTTACTCAATATTCTCATGAAAATGTATCTAATAACCGGAAAGTTCCCGTTTTTCAATCTTTGTTTTGGATGGCCTCCCCTTAACTATTATGAACAAAGCCATGCGCTAGTTCACGTTAATTAAAAGCGAGCAGGAATCCCATTGGCAGCGAAATATTCGTTTGCAGAGTATCTCAATAAACACTATCTTCGTAACTCAGCATAGTGAAGCGTTTTTGCATTCATTATTGTTGTCGGGTAAATATGGGCAAAATGTTCTGTAATATCAGCTTTATCCGTGCCACTCCTCTCTTCATTCATTGTACTGTTAAATGTCTCAATCAAAAAGGTACTAGTAGGGTTTTCATAACAATTTTTATTTATATCAATTCTGCGTAGGTGTTATTTAATTTTAATGTATGTGAATAATGTTAGGTAATCAATATAAATATACAGATAAGTTTAATTACGCATAGTGAATGTAGCTGTGTAATATTACTCAAGATATTGTAGTGTACAATATCAAATAGGCTATTAGGCTTACGGCTGCTGCGGTGCCGCAGATTCTGAATAATTAAATCAATAAACCATTTTCTGCCAAGTATTGCGTCAGGTTGGTTTGTGCAACATTTATTATTTAAATCCATTGAGTCTCACAAACCTCGAGACTAATTTGATTAGTCGCTAACTATACATACCTAGAGGTGTTTGAGTGTTTGTTGAGAAAGTTCCTAATTGACAAGCCTGCTTTTGATATTTGCGACTTTATAGCCCTATTTGTTTCTTTTGTTTGGCATCAACTTTTTAGTATGATTTAGGTACGTATTTACATACATTTTTGTGCGGCTAATTAAAAACAAAGTAGGCACCTAGATAAAACTGTTTGATAGATTTTTGAGGAAAGGATTTCATCTAGTATTAGGAGGTGAGAAAATGAACTGATGCAGATATTCCCAACGCGGTATAAATAACGTGTTTGACTTAAATGCAGTGTATGGTTTTACAATACATGTTCGGGTCAATAAGGGGCTTCTAGGTCCTAGAGAAACAATCTGGTGTTGAATGTGGAAACATATCAGTGGAATGAGAGGGGTTACCGATGCTGAACACGTACGGGTCGGAGCGCTCACACTACTCCTACTAATATTATTGATACAAATCGACCTGCCAATTGGTTAGGTCGGGATAAAACAATAGCTACTCTGATTCTTTTCCTGCTTTTCCTCGGAACTTTTCTTCCTTGATTTTCTGATCTTTATCCTCCTTCCGGTTTGACTTTACTTAGTTTCAGTGGACAAGGAAAGAATGACTACCCATCGCTATATTCTATTTGGAACAAAATGTAACTAGGTACCGTCGCTTTTGTATTTTTCTCGTTTCAATAAAATAGTGCTGTAGTGTAGGTTATTATTTGCGATCTCTCCAAATCTCAATAAAATTAATGTGCCATTTAATAGAAGCTAATAGTTATTTGGGGACATATTGCAGTTTTTATAGTTCCATAAATTGTTCTTTCTATTGTTGTGTTTTTTTTTTGGGATTACCCTCCGACGCGGCGTCCTTGGCCAGGTAGATAGTTTCTCTTTGTGCTTGTATTTTAGGATTTGGTGCAGCGGCGTGGTGCTACAATAGGGGTATCCATGTGCTACTATTTATAGGTATCATGGACAGGTTATTCAACTCTGCTCTCGCGCAAGCGTCGCCTCCGCCGCTCCCGATATCCGGCAATATCATTTTGAATATTTTATGTCATTGTTAGTCTTCTAATTAATTAGTTGAAATACGAAGATTTCTAACTAGGCGTCTATTACGTAGATATAACGGAAACTATTATGTACCTAAGTGGCTGGCTGTGAGTTATTTGAATATTTTTATGGACGAGTATAGGTGTTTTTTATTACAATTGAAAGGCGTCTTTGTGTATGATCAAAAGTTATTCGCATAATGATACATAGATAAAAAGATATCATATTATGCATCTATTTTATTTGGTAGTTGCTGGAAATTTTCAAGCAGTTGTTAAAACATGACAAAAATACGGACCACGACTTGGAACTTTTTATTTAACTAGAATGTTAACAATTTTACAAAAACAAGATTTCTAAAGCAACCGTTGTCGGAAACTTCGACGACTTCTGTCGTTTAATTGTAAAAGAAAGGGCCAGAAATACTTCAAGGTCCTAGTCGTAGTTAAGATCGCTTTTTAAATTTAAGTAAGAGTTGAAAATAAGTTGTAATGACAGCATGATTGAACAAAAAATCTAATTAAACATATCCTGTTATTAACAAAATAGTATTATAGTACCGATTTTGTGTGTGTAAAAGCTAAACCAAAAAATAATTTAAATAAAATGAATTGCAGACAAACACACATTTTTTTACTTTAAAAAACGAAATGCAGACCTCAACGAAAGATAATATATATAATCGTGAGTAGGTAAAGAAGAATCAAAAGACAAAGTTGTGATCCATTTCGAAAAACAAAATAGGCCTAAAGAACGTGGTGCGAACACCAACCTCTGAGTAGTCCGTTGAACCACACACACGCTGTAAGCTCACAAAAAGTTCAGAACAAGTCACTAAACTGCTTAATTGCCACTATGTTCTTTTAAAAGGTTCAGAAATGTTCATACATCAGTCACAGTTAAATAAAATCGACGTAATGAAGTTTGTCAAGTATCCGACGCGTTCGGCATAACTCTCGAAAAGCAGAAGAGCACGCGTGACCTGCGAGCCGGCCGGCGCTCAACTGCCGCGGTACGCTCGCTCTAAGCCAAACTTTTCAAGTCAGAGAGATACGGCAAAGCTAGTCGCGCCTCTACAACTCGTGCACACTAGCACACTCGACACCCCAATGCACAAACACGAAAGCAAGCTGCCCAAGTTCACTAAATAAACGAACACGCACACAACCACGTCGCCACACCGGCAACCCTCTGTCCGTGAGACGTGCGAGCGAGAACACTATATCAACAATCCATTACTCCAGCAATGTAGAAATGAGACGACGCTATTGCGGATACGTGTATGCTGTTTCGGCCAGGTAAGTATCGAAAATGTTGGTGCGTGAGAACGAGACAACGAATATATTTAGCTTATTTGAGGCCGACCGAGAAGGAGAAGGAGATTCTAGTCTCTCACTGTACATTCCTTTCCCGATACCACGCGTACCTCGTCGTCATAGTACCTTTCGATCGCTCGAGTGGCAGATGAACCTTTTTAGGGCTGTCGCCAGTTTTTTTTGTCTTAGTCAAGTTCTAATCATTGTAATCTTACTTGGCTCACGGTTCACACTGTCTTAATTTAAAATGACTTGCGCAACAATTGTTCTGCAGTAATTCAGTATTCCTGTTTTGGAAATATAATAACAATTTAAAAGTGTTCAAACTTTTTTTGTTATAATTATTTTTAATGTATCCTCTTGCTTCATATCTACTCTTTATTCTATTTCATTTTAACCAGTTATAATTGGGTCCTTTGGATGTTTAAACAATACCATGAAGGTATCAACGGATACATAACAATATTTTTTTCATAAGCTCTCTATAATCGGTAATCTTGACTAGGCCGTAAATATTCCCCATGATACGTCTAGTGGGCCTACAAAGTGGTCTTGTAGACATCAAGCGTCACCCCTGCGCTGGGGCAAGTGCGGCTCGGGTCAGGTAGTCACGCTTGCAAGAACACCCAGTTATTAGCATTTTGAAGAACAACTTACACTTTTTTTAGTTATTTGAGTAAAGCTTCAATATTTTTTTTATAGAAGCAAACACTTAGCCATGATATTAACATCATGTGACATGATGCCTCCAAACAACACGTCCAAATTAGTGTAGGTGTAGTATTATATTCTGAGCCGACACGTTTTTTTCCCTTTTCATTCCCCGCGAGAAAATACAATGTTACAGTCCTCGATCGCTGTTAAATAAACTGGAAATTTATCGTGCAAGCAACATTGTCCCGCGCGGTGTGAGCGATTTTGAATTTTGCTTCCTCGGCCATAAAGGCGGTGGGCAACCGCACTTGAAGGATGAATCGACTTCACACGTGTTGTCATGTTACCAGGACGTCATTTCGCTGCTGCTCCGGACTAATGTGAGTCGAAGTATTATGTTTTTGACAACGTATAAACATGGAATAAACTTCACTGCGGCATTCTTATACTCGAACGAGAGGGACTTGATGAACACTTTTTATAGACATGTGTAAGTATCTACTTAAACACACTCTACTATAACTATTACCCTTCTGCAGGTATTATTTATATTGGTGTCCCCTCATACTCGCATGCACCATGCTTTGACACACGAATTGTGGAAAAAAATCTAGACTAATTTAACATCTTAGGTATTTCCACATGTTCTGATAATGATTAGGTTCGTAGAATTACTTTGGTACGACACAATTCAGAAATAATTGAAGGGGCATTCAGGGAACAAAACCAAAACTATAAACTACTTGTGAATTTACCTATTACTTATATAAAAATGGCCGGATTTGATCATTGGCTTCTCTTCTCTTCGTCTTCGTTTTTTTAAAGAAATACTGTAATAAAGATTTTGCACTACATTACATTAAAATACGTAAATCAAATATCTTCTTCTTTTTACCTATCCATAATTACATTATAACTATGCAGGTCGTTTATGTTCATGCACTCCATCCTGTATGCGTAAAAATAAAGTAACAGGCTTAAACAATTTTGGTCTCAACGCCTTTTAGATACTTACAAAGACACCATCGCCATTAAGTGACGAGAGCTTTTTGGTCTAACATACTTGATCGTTCCCGAAACTTTACTGAGAATTAGGTTGATGACAATGATGATAAGCGTAATACTTGTATACAATACTTTGAGGCTAGCTAGTCATGAAAGACAAGCAAAGCAATAAACGTCACCTTTTTATAAAAAAGGCATTTTAGGACAGATGTTTGCAGGTGATAGTCAATGTAACGTGCTATTGCACGATTAAGAAGCTTAATGGCGCAGAAGGCCAGCCGTAATCGGCGTTTCCTATCGCATCCTCGATGCACTTTTACACAAACACTTTTAACTTCTTTTTGTGAGCCTCGAATTGCCACCACAATGGGCGCCCATTGCTGCTGTCACAGCGATTCTAAAAGCTCTAGCGAAAGCTAAAAATGCCAGGATATAATAGGAACAATAACAAGTGAGTCGAGCTAACCATTGATTTGGGTTTTTTCGTCAGACAGTAAAAAAAGCGTGCCTTTGTATGCGGGTAGGTCCGCAGACTGTGTTCGGGGTCGTGGCCGAATGCACAGATCAGATTTTGTGCAATGAAGAATACTAGTGAACAAGATTTGCTACGTCATCGGATCGTTTGTTGTTGGGCATGTGTAGACGAGTGTGTCCTCCTCCTCCATGCGGCGCGCCGGTGTTCGCGACCTCGGCCCATTCAATTATACACGCGCGCAGGTGAATTTTCACTATTCTCTATCGCCAACAATAGATAGGTAATAGTCACAGACAACGATCTAATTACATATAAGGACAGCTCGATAGGGAAAGGCTGCATTTATACAAACAAAGCCGCCTGGATGGCTCTAGCCACTAAATGGACACAAAACTGACATTTTGACAGGTGAAAATGACTACTGGATTTAAACTACTGAACCTAGTACGTAGGTTTGGGAATAATTGGATTAGGAGCAGAGCTATTGCGTCGGTTTTGGTTTTAAAATATTTGTCCGTTTTTACAAAAGCTCTTTTTATTTCATAAAGCTTGTGAAAGGAATTGTAGAAATAGATGCTACTATAAATACTATTATGATATATAATATAGATACTATTGACGTTAGGTAAATAAATTATTGGTATTCTCCCATGATATTATATATTAAAATGTCATTGGGTTTATCGTTTATTATATACTTTGAGAGCTTTATAACGTTGTTAAATATTTAATGGATTGGTGTAATCATTTCTGCATCAACCGGTGTGGCAGTGTATGTCAGTAAAATAATCTACTTGAACAATAATCTTAATGGGAGCTTCGTAACAAACGATATGATTTAGTCCAGCTATGGTGGGTCATTTATCAGACATCACTGGTACAATTTTGGCCGAATTGGGATATACTGAATGTCATCGTATACTACTTTAGATTAGCGATTATACCCGTGTGGTGGTTCAGGGCGTCGTCGTGTGCCCGTGACGGGCGATATTTTTACGAATCCGACCTCCTGCGGCCATTAGCGCGATTAGCTTCGTTCGGCCCACGCACTCGGATTGTGCCAACTCCGAATATGTGATTGATTCCTCAAATAGTCGTGAAGAAAAGATTACATGTTTTTATTATAATTCACGTTGTAGAATCATCGCCGTCGTGTATGAACGGGTGAAGAACTAAACTAAATGACGTGAATAAGTCAGGTAGGCACAAAATGCGTCCGCCTTAAATGACGGTGTCATGTTTATTCGGCTTAAAGGGAAGCACTTTGTAGAGTTGACGTTCGGCCGAGCGACACGTGACTACGTGGAATGTGTCCCTAGACATGAATGTTTCAACCATCGCTACACTCGGACCGCGGTCGCGTCGTTTAAGAATGGTCTTCCCTTTGGAGTTACACCGAATCGATGGGATGTCTCCGTTCACGATGTTAACCGTCAAACTGCGGGGAAAAGGACAAAACAAAATGTTATAAAGGAAATTGCTTCCACAAATCCACTCGTTTCTTGGACAATAAATGCGGATCGGCTCGACCGTCCTGATAATAGGAAACCAATGGAATCACGAAACCGAACTATCTACCGGAGAAAATCTCGTGAAACGTTGATCTTGCATGTTGCATACCGTATCAAAATACATATTCTAAAAATATTATTAACGCGAAAGTTTCCATAGATGTTTGTTTCTCTTTCGCGAAAAAATACTCAACGGAATTTGATGAAATTTTATAATACACAAATGGTCTCCAGGTGTATGCGTAATGTCTTTTTAAATTACGCAACGGATTTTGATGAGATTTTCTTTAGTTGATAAAGTGATTTTTTATTATGGTTAAAACATATAATAGAAGCCTATAATAGCAGAGAAACAATGTGTATTCAGTGGGTCGACTAGTAGCCTATATTTATGCCTAATTTTGAAAACAGGACAAATGGCGGTTAAAACCCTCGTATTACGTCTAGTAATTAATATGTAACAATTAATACAATAATTTATTATATTGTAGATAAACCAATTAATTTTAGTTAGTTTTGTTCCGTAGGTGTAACTTTTAGTTCTACTGTAGGTAATTATGTAGCATGTGACAAAACAAGTAGTTTACAAATGGGACCAGTGTATTTGGTTGTTGATCGTTCAAAAATCGCAGAATCCGGTTGCGTATGTGACCTAAATCTAAAAAGGGTTTAAATTTTCCGTGACATGTCTAAAGCGAAGCAAGTATTCCGGTGGGACAGGAAATCGATTCCGCCATTCGACTTCCGCCGGGCGATGTCATCTCCATAGCTTTCCTGTCAGTGCGGCGAGCAATAGAAATATTTTTTCGCACCTACATAATACCGCCTGGGAATATTTCTTCTTGGAAATTATTAAGAACATTCACATAGTATGTACGCTCACTTTAATTTAAAATAGTTTTTTTTGTCTCGTACCTACTATAATATGTCATTGAAATTATATTTGCGAAAATAAACAGAGCTTAGGAAGTTGCAGCTGCAGGCCGCGGACTAAACTAATAATATTTTCTCCCCGTTTCATGTGTCAGCTACAGTTTTATACGCTCAAAGGAAACTATGAAAACAGAAAAGGAACGTTTCTCTTTTATAGAGAGCACAAGATTTAATAATAATAATAACGCTCTGTACAGTCGACAAAGTAAAAAAAGTTCATTAAGTAAATGAGCAAGAGCTCAAACCGTTTCTTCTTTGTGAGAAAAACAAACGGTTACGGTTTCGTTTTGTTGAATCGTTTCGGTATCTGAATACTCTTTAATAAGATTAACTGAAAATAATCCTAACATCGATGTACAAATTGCACGACCTACATGCTCTGAAATTAGGTACACTGCTGCCTCATTTTCCTATTATTATTTGAATAATGCACCGTCTAATACGCCTTGTACCGTTTATATCTGTTATTCGATACATTTACTTGAAACTGCTTATTCAATAAGTTAGTTTATGATCAAACAGGACAAAGTAAGATCCGGCAAATTATTACCAATGGTTCTGAGTGAAACGTTAAACTCCGTGGGTTCAGTTTGCCGCTGCGACCAGTCATTTCACTCTAATATTCAATTTAACTTTGACACTTTGCTCAACGATAGTCCGTGGAGTGTCGGCCATAGAGTTCGTGGGGACTACTAAGTATTTCACTGCAAACGTACAAACAAGCTGCAACAATCTGTCTCTTTTACCGAAATTAGCTATCAAAGGTTTGGACCTTGTGAAAGACGAACAAAATGAAATGTTTATCATATTTGTATCTAGACTTTAAAGAAAAAATAACCGAATTCAACCAATACTGGTCTACTATTAGGAAACCTGGTCTGCATCATGGTTCCACGTTAAGGAAACCTTTGACATATTTTATTTCCAACAAAAACAGAATCATCAAAATTCGTTCGTTAATAAGATGTCCGGGAACGAACATGAAAATTATAAATACCTACGATAGAATTGAGAAACCGTTTTTGTAATTCTATTAAAAATATTTCCAGGTGTAAGAGATTTCAATTCATTAGAATACAGAACAATAATAAACCTAGTAAAGATTTTAGATCAGACCCATTTGTATCTCAGGCTCGTCGTCGCTTGAGATAGTTTAACGACAATACTTGAAGGGAATTTCGAGAAGCTTCTCAGAGTTTCCCAATGGCCGGAATCTTCGAGTATCATAGTAATGGACAGCGTTTGGTGATCAAAGTTGGTTTGAGAGAGGAATCTGCAAGTAATATAGGTATAGATATACAAATAAGGTAATGCATTGTTAGGCAGGCTGTTTCATGCTCGGCTACAAAGCCTAGAGCATCACCGCAAGGTTGCGAGCCTATCTGTCTTCTATCGGCTGTATTTTGGAGAGTGTGCTACGGAGTTGCATAACCTAATACACCCATTGCGTTTATACAATAGGACAACCAGGAGAACGGCAAAACGTCATCCATACCAGGTGGATTTACTATTTACGCGAACCAAACGGTTTCATAGTGCGAACCGCCAGGATGTGGAATGACTCGCCGGAGTCTGTTTCCTGCGCAGTACAGTCTAAAGGTATTCAAGTCGCGGGTAAATAGGTACCTAATTAAGAAGTACCATCATAGACAACATCGTTGCTTAACATCAGGCACGGTGGTGGTCAAACGCTTGTTCATTATGTTTAGAAAAGAAGGGATGTATAAACTGAGGTAAATATTTTAAAATACACTTCACGCCTTTCATCCCAAAGAAGGGTAGGCAGAGGCACTTGCTAAAGCAAATACCCACGGTTCACCAAGCGTATTTAACCCAACGTGACAGGGGGAGCCCATCGCCGTTATAGGGTTCACACA